>JARQTJ010000312.1:323661-333941 GCA_030142635.1 Trachelus troglodyta
GAGTGAGCGAGAGAGAGAGAGAGAGAGAGAGAGAGAGAGAGAGAGAGAGAGAGAGAGAGAGAGAGAGAGAGAGAGAGCTAATAGCTTTAACGGATCGGTTCGCGACCCTGACTCTTCCGATCGGATCAAGTAAGCCGCTATGTACGTTCCTGAATTGTTGGAAAGTTTCCGAAAGAGCAAAGAACGGAATGACTCGAAGGATTCGATGCTCCAGCATACTTGAATGTCTTTTTTGCAACAAATCAGCGACAGGAGTGTGTCGATATATATGTATATATGTATATACACACACAAACCAAAAACAAAGAAAAATAGATACTACGTGACATATACGGCAGTCTCTATAGGTGCGATTTGATTTTTGAGGACGCCCACACTCGTGTGTAAATCAGTCGACATAAATGTCATTGTGAGTCATTTCTGGCTGAGGATCACGATGATTTGCGTGATTATGTATTAGTTGGAAGCCGGCGGCACGACTAGCGGCTGCACGAAAGTAGACAGCTGAGAGACGCCGATCCTTGAGGCCCTCATCCAAAGATGACGTAACCCATCCTATTGAAGACGGTTGTCGTGTGAGTGCCTCGAAGTTTAACGACAAGTAGTCGCGGATGCGTGTAAAATACACGTGACACGCCAAAACTATCCACGGCTACATAAAAACACGTAATGCCAACGTATTAAGGAGAAAAAACCAGTTCGAATTGGTCACGAGTCTTTGGATAAAAATAGACGTTCAAATGACTGCGTAATTCTGCGAATCTGCTATATCAACACCTTCCTCGAGACTCATTAGCGAGTCACCAGTATTTCTCCGCTGTGTGTTCCGTTATCTAATTTTTCCAAACATCCGCCAATTGTTATACTAGTAGCTTAATATTTTTATTTCACATTCTCCCTCGCTCTCGTGTCTCCGAATCTTTCACTTGGGGCGACTTTCCACGAACAGCGACGTCCAACCTACATACTTTTTTTTCCATCCTAGATAGACGCATCCACGTTTATGGACTTTTTCGATAAATGTGTCGATTTAAATAGGCCAGTAGCACAAGGTCGAATTCGCTCGCTTTTTTCTTCTCAGATACAGAGTGCTGGAGAAAAGAAAAATGAAAACTAAAATAATAAGAAGAAAAATCGTATTGCTTCTCTGCTTTTCTTCGTCCGTCCGTAGACTCAAAATTTTACAAACGTTGGCAACACTCGACGACACAGTAACTAGGGGTTCATTTTTCGTTTCGCAGGAAAACGTCGTCCTGCCGTAACTAGGAAGAGCCCGAGGAGATTCAATTTCCCGAAATGATCCACCAGTGGCTAAAACTTTCCGTTAATCGTAATTGCCAAATTTCACTCGCGTATGATATTTCAAAGATACATTGCAGTTTATCGAAATTGAAATTTTTGATAAATGAATCAATTGACGAAACAAACCGCCAAACGTTTGGATGTAAATGATAAGATAGCGAATGCTCGTTCTTTCAAAGAAAGTTGCAACGATTGGATTCGATACCGAGGAACTTTATCGTAACGATGCGGATGCACGTCTGCCTTTAATTGCCATTAAATTTACGAGACTGCTAAACGCAAATACACAGGAGAGCCTAAAATAGTCGGTCTGATGTCAGTGGCGCTTGGATTAGACATATGCATGCGTACAAGGAGGCTGCGTCGAAAGAATCCATCCGATTTGATGGGCAGCATCTAGCTGCTAATTAACGATGGATTTATTTATATACGCATATATAGATAGAAATACAAGGGTCGAGGATAGTTATATATCTGAGATAGAGATCGATCTCTTCGTTGCTTTACTAAAAGCCCACGACGATAAAGGGTTACTGATAACGTCACGAGTACGAGCCTCTACAATCATATGATCGTTTGACGTCAATGTGAGACACTAATTTTACACGTGTCATCGACTTTTCAAAATGAATCACGTGCCAAAAGTTATTAATAACAAGAAAAGAAGTAAATAGAAATTAGAGAACAACTACACGGAGAATAAATGATGAATCGTGTGCAAACTTTTGACGTAGGTCTCGTCGGGCCCGATTTTAGATCCATAGTTGGCCGCCACACTTTATCGCTTAGTGCTAATATAGAATTGCGACCCTATGGCAGGCTCCGTGGATAAACGTGTGTATGTATCTACATGCATACGAGGAATTATTGAGGAGCAACACTGCCTCCTTCGTCCGTAAGGATGTCGAGGTTTGGCGAACCGGTTTCAATTCTCCTTTTTTTTTTCCCTGACAGAAATCTGAACGCGTGCCGAAGTTACTTGTCGCCCACTGACGATAGAAAAAAAAAGGTATAAAAAGATGAAAGACACGGTAAAATTTTTCCATGATATTTACGAGACCCCATAAAGCGTATTACGTACCCTCGTCGCACAGCCTTTACCTCTTTTGGAATTTGAAGGAAAAATACATATATAAAGATTCAAGGTTCGTTTCTCGCATCCCGGTCGGCCCTGACGATCATCATCGGTATCATGACCATCCTCTGGACACCTTTGCATCCTGCAACTAAAAAAGTCGAAAAATAATGACGAATCGGCAGGAAGCAGGAATCGTAATCAGGGGCCTTGTTTGTTATTGAGTCGTCCCTGGCTTGTACCATGCGTGTTCACCAACACACTCGTAGTCTCCTATCGGATGTTCGCATACTCTTATGCGAGGTTCACACGCGTTACCAATATAGACGTGGGACGGTCAGTTGCCGGCACCAGTCGCGACGCTCATTCGTTCTCCAACAGGAGGAGCAGTTGGAAAGTCAGCAGTCAGCAGACTTCGCGCGCTATCGACCAGCGGCTTTAGTATTCGCTCGTCGAGCAAACTCGTGAAATCGTATAGCTGCGATTCCGTCGATCGCAACCGCGATTCTTTTCCTTCGTTATTCGATCATCGTTATTCTTTTCGTTACCGTGTTGGTAATCAATTCGAGGATTCATGATCCTCTCGTGGCATAAAACAGCAACGCGTGTCTCTCTAGTGAACTTGTGAATCGACCGGTCGCAGCTCTTTTCCCAACTAGGCAACCATAAATGTTTCCTAGAATCGTAGAAAGATTCGTATTTATCCCAGCGGTTCGCTATTGGAAAAGAAAGTTGGTGTTTGCGATCACATGAATATTCGTCGCTCAAGAAAGGAAATATAAATCGACTCAGAGACTACAAACTACGTGTAGGTAGAATCCATATTATTACGTGATCGTACATACCATTATACACATATCCAAATACTTTTTAATTTTTCATCGCTTTTCCCTCAATGCTTTTCCTTTTACATTTTAATCTAATTAATTACTATCTTCATTTACTTCCTTCGTTTTATCAGTAACGGGAAGCAGCACGTATCAGCCCGATCTTCTTAACTTTATCTATTGGGTCACTCGAGTGTCGACGTTTTCTGTGTCCTTTATGTTCTTCCTTCGCCATACAGTTGCAGGATGCTTACGTTCATCTCCATAACGGAACGTTTGCCTTACGTTCGTATTTCAGTCGCGTAATGTCCGCTTGGTAGCTTTAGGTTGTTATAGTTTAGCAGTCGATAATGTCGAATAAATATTCGCATTGCTCGATAATAATATTCTACTGTACATCACCCGTCAGTTTATGCATATAAATAAAAGATCGACTATGTATATTATATATAGGTGAAAGGTAGCTGAGACGGCATAGCGAATAACACGGCAAAATATATCTATGCCGTCTCATTGTCAGACATCTTTCGTCACTAACAAGTAGACACGTGTCGGCTATGGTCTCGATAACTAATAATTTCGGATTCAGATTGGGGTTAGGGCAGAGAGGGGGGGGGGGGCATTTTTTGTAAGGCTTGATTTAGTTTCGTATTAATATCATGAATAAGTTCTCGCAAACATTTGTCTGGAATCCATCTTCGTTTGTGCTAATTATCGTTTCCACGCGAATGACATTGGCAAACATTTTAGTCCGTTTATCGTCAATAATTAATTTCTAAATATTAGTGATATCTCGAACGCTACTTATAAAACACTGCTGATCGATCGATGTGGCGGTACTTTCATCGAAAACTTTCGGTAGACCTGTGCGCTTTGGAGAAATTTTATTTCCATTCGGTTGTCCCCACTGGAAGGCACTTTTGTATTGAGAATCAATTAAACCAGTTAGAGGCTTGACGGTACGTTGCTTGATGCAATTAAAATCGCTCGTCGGTCACGAGGATTGTTAGGCTGTTGCGTCGTTTTACTCGACTGTTAACCAACTGTGCAAGAAAGTCAGTTCCGGTTTTCGTGAAGTTAGCCGAGAAAAAGATATCTAGAAAGTAGAGAGAGAAAAATGACCGAACCACGGAAAATTGTGTCTACTTCTATATACGTCCGTACATCCTGTCTCCGTGTGAACATTCCGTCGCCTCGTTGTCGTTATCTGCTCGAACCACGTAAATTTCGCGGCGATTTCTCATTGCCTCGTCCTTGACTGTCGTAATTTGCTAAAAAAGAACTCGCCAGTCAGAGCATCGTCGCGGACTGAGTTGGCTCGGTTAAATTGGCATTGCGGCCAAAACCGGAAGTCAAAATGATTCGTTCACAACCGCGTCATGACCGAGGACTGTTATCAGCCTGATTAAAAAAATTCTCCCAGCTGCCACTCGATTAGTCACATTGACAGCTTGTGCGTTACGATAAACGTCAGGTTTTAAAAACTGTATAAAATATCCTAAACTAACAAATTATTTTCGCCTTCCTTGCGTAATTACTACTATGGAACGTCGCAAGTTCTAACGGTTCTTCCAGCAAATTCTTTATTGTTTTTCTTCAAGCAACCCAGCGAGAAATGATCTAAAACAAACGTATTTTTCATGAGCCTCCAACTTTCCTTCTGAATAATGACTAAGGTTCGCTCTTTTTTGTTGCAGTATCAAAGGATCCACGGTGTACGGTGTGATCTCAACCGATTGCAAAGTCTGCAAGGACTCTAAGTGCGAGCTCAAGGAATCCGAGAGCACGTCGCTGCTTTGCGCGCTGAAACCGCGCAAACGCAAGGAACGCCGCGAATCTTGTTGCCAGGAAAGGAAGCTAATCAGGTATGGCCGGTCGAGCTGTAATTAATTGGGTCTCGACAGCCAGTGCATCAGCGGATCTGTCCTCGACATCCAGTCGGGATCGGTTACCAAGAGAATCTCTTACGCTCTTTACAGGAGCAACAGTGAAGAGCGCATTTTGGAAAGTGCTGCCAACACCGCCGATTCGATACGCAGAGTAAGCAGTCACGAGGATTTCAACAGCGCCAAGCATCTGCACTTATTATCGCAGCTCGGTCCGGACATGGGTCACGGAGTGGTGAGTCTTATATAATGCATCACATTGGCACTGGAAGATCAATTAATTATCCGCTGATCCGTTGATGAGATTTATTAAGATATAATTGGTTGAATCGTTTTGTAGAGGTGCGCCGGGTTTCCTCTTCACGAGAGAACCAA
Source organism: Trachelus troglodyta (assembly GCA_030142635.1). Lineage (NCBI taxonomy): Eukaryota > Metazoa > Arthropoda > Insecta > Hymenoptera > Cephidae > Trachelus > Trachelus troglodyta. The sequence goes on from JARQTJ010000312.1 coordinate 329,127, forward strand.
CGTTTCCCCGGTTTCTAATAAGCCATCGCCGGTCCCGTCGCCCTGCGATGCTGTCCTGGCTTCCGAGAGGTTCGAATGCGACGCCGAGCGTCTCAGAAGCAGCGAGCGCTTCAGTAGGAGTATCACTCCTCGGGGAAGGCGTCAAGCCAGACGCAGAAAAGTTCACAGAGGTTCGGATGTCGATCAGAATTCCAGTAAAGAAAACGAGGAGGAACTCGAGGGTATTTATGCTCGGTCTCATAATGCAAACAGTCGCAATGGTTCGCCTGGGCCCAGCTTCCTTGAAATGCTAAGCAGTGGGCCCAGTAGATCACCATCTCCTGTTCGACCTCCGATCCTCGATCATGATGATACGAACAATCCCAGTTTGACCAACTGGGGTTTTCAGCATAGACAGGGCACTGTGAGTAGTATGAACAATCTATAATACTCGATGTACTCTGCAACGGGCGATATATAAAGTTCGTTCCATTTTCTTATTCTTATAGGAGGAAGAAACTGATGCTCGTGTGGAAGCCATGTTGTCACCGAGGAACTCGTTGCTCGTACCCAGAAGATTTTATTCTGAAAACGATGTTCAATCCAACGTTCCGAATGTCACCGAGCATGGTCTCAAAACCCTGACCAAACACATTAATGGCTTGAAGAAGAAAATCAAAAAGTACGAGGACGAGTTCGAACAGAACTTTGGCTATCGTCCTAGTCACTCTGACAAAATGAGCAACCGCGACATCAAGAAACTCTGCTCGGAACTTAATAAGCTGAGAAAGGAGCATAAGATACTCAAGGAAGATCCAATTGGTGCGCTTCTGGCGAATGCAAACAACAGGCTGAATAATGCCGGCAGTCCAACCAACAATAACAACAGCCCGGAGAAGTCACGGGCAACGTCCATGGAAGAGATGATTAAGGAAGTTGAACGGAAACTCAATGAGAAGAGACTTAAGTATAACAGACCAGATAATATGGAGGAATTGACCTACGAACAATTACTTGATGAGAAAACCGCCGTTCAGAAGGCACTTCTTCACATCGAAAACGCCTTTGGAAGAGCTGTTTCTAAGGAAGATAGAACAATCGTACGACCACTCTATGACAGATACAGAACACTCAAGAGACTATTGATTAGAGCTGGACCGGTAAGTCTCACTCACTTGTCAAGTAGAATGCAAATAGTTAGAGGAGGCCTCAAACTTTAAATATCATCGTGTATTTGTGAATTCTAGAATAAAAATAAAGATAGCGTGACTGAACTCGCGACTATTCTGGAGCACGAAGCAATGGACTTCACGTCATCCACACTTCCTGGAAATGCGGCGGACGGGGAAAGAAGAGCCAGCGAGCCTGACATGTCTCACCGTGGAATTCTTGACTGCATCGAGAATGTCGATCAATTCCCAACCGACAGCGACAGTCAGCACAGCAGCAGCGAAGGAAGTCGCGGTGTTGGAGAAAGCCTTCACGCGTTGCCACAGTCAGTATATTTAATCTAACTTATGTGCCTTCATTGAGTTTCATAAACAAGAATCTATAATGTTTCCCGTCATATTTATAGAGAAGAGCTTCTAATTCAGCAACGCGCTACACGCGAAGAAAAGAAAAGGCTTCGTCGTGCCCTCAAGGAACTCGAAGTCCAATTCGAGGCTCGAGCGGGTCGCCGAATGCAAAGAGAAGATCGCGGTCCACAAGTAACGACAGTTTACGAGTCTTATAAACAGGCGAAAGCCAAACTAAGACTGATTGACGCTCTGCTTGCGAAGAAAGCTTGAAGCAACATATACAATCTCGAAAGCCCGAGAATTGATACACGTTGACGTCGTAAAGACGAATTTCCATTGAAAACGAAGAAATTCGAACGATGTGTGTTGTTTGAAAATGGCGTAACCGCATCGAGAGGTCTTCTCTGTCGAATTTATAGTAGGGGGATACAGGTAATAACAATCAAGCTATACGATCAATGAGTCGTACAATTTTACGCAGAACTTCCGAAAGATTAAAAACATCTTCTTTGCGGAATTATTATTGCGTTTGACTTGTTTGAGTACTACTATAATGAGGATGTTACTACGGTGGCCATTAGGCTTATGGGTTTCTTGAAGGAGGAGGGTAGTCCTTCTAACCTTTTGGCTACTTCTTTTTCTTTGCCTTCGTACTCGATTGAGAGGTTAATAAATAATGACCTACGAATCACCTGTCTTGCATTGGTTGTTCATTGAAAAATCTATTTAATCTTTCCTATGACATTTTGTTGTTGTAATAAACTGGTGTACTTCTTGTTTCCTTCTAGACGCATTCGAGTACCAAGGCTCATATCTATTTGGAATGCCTTTATTTATTTGTACTTATCTATCGTTCACGTGTGCGGTTTAGTGGCAAAGTCGCTCTTTGTTAAAAGAGAAAGCTATTTCGTTCGTTATATTTCGTAAACTCTTCATTTTGACATATACGTACAACACTTGCGCGTGCTCCATTTCATTAGTACTAAACGCGTATTCATAAAAAATCATTAAATGAGAAAATGAATGAGTATCGAACGGAGGGATTACTCGTAAAAATAAGTACCTTAAGAGATATCACATGTTGTAATTGTAAGAGTACTATAAAATGTTATAATCATATAACATATGAAAAGAAAAAGATAACGATAAAGATTGACTACGTTCTTGTTGATTTTTATGTTACATTTGCGCGTTTAAAGTTCTCGCGAAATGGTGACGATTATTTTAATAATCGTTCATCACGTTTCATGGTGTTTCTACGTGAATCACAAAATTCTTATCGTTGGGTGCTATGTCTTTAAATAACGTAAGGATCGACATCACACGAATAATTGAACCTATGCCGAAGAAATCTCTTTAGGACTCGTCTTCCGTTTTCATCATTATTAATCTTTCTACGCGCGTGTAGAACGACAAATTGACGAGTCGCTACTTAACCGTGAATATTTGTACATACAAGGATCGGTATCGACGGTATATTAATACACTTCAATTAATTCTGGAAATAGAAAATAACACGTACCATGACTTCGTCATGTTCATATAGGACTTTATTACGTTCTTGATAATGGTAATCAATATACAGTGTACGAGAGACAATTTTCTAGACCAAAGCATTTTTTAGTCTGTGATATAATAAGATATTTGTATCGTGGAAAGAGTGGGTCGAGTGTGGTAATATTGGGAAGGATGTTAGTGCATGAATGAAGAGAGTCGAGAAAATATTTTTCTCAAGTTGTGGAAACGTGAAAAAATGACTTTTGGTAAACTGACGAAATCATTATACGATGATCGTTGCTTGTGAACAGAAGGAAAGGAATGGAGAAAATAGTCCACCTTCTTACTAGCCAGCGTTTTCCGGAACTTGACGCTGAGTAGAAGCCAGGACTATTTTCGGAAGGTACATTCTATCCTCAGGGAAATCGAAAAAGAGAAAGAGAGAACGGCAGAAAGAATGAGAAAGTGGAGGGATAGAAACTTACTTTTTTATTCTACGCGAGAAAAATGGTCTCGTTTATCGAAAGATGCGTACCGATTGCTTAAACGTGGTGATAGCGCATGTGGAAAAGTGCAGTGAGTGCGGCGCGAATGAGAATAACAGAGTGCAGATGATAATACTATTTGTAGATCGTAACATAACATTTTATATTAATATTGCTTACAATATTTTATAGTTTGTAGCTGGAGGTACACAGACATTACTTTATATTGATTAACGAAGGAAGAGGGTTAAATGTGGAATTACCAATCGTTTGCTAGTACGCAGTAACAGCGCGAGTAACAGAAACACAGCAGACATATAACGAATTCATTAGTAGCCGACAATCCTTCAAGTTATTAATTGTAAAAACATGCAGCTAATGTTTTCTTTGGTATTTTCTTGCCAAATAAAACAAGACGAGGTACAATAACAGAAGGAAAGGCATCTCGGTTATGGTTTTCAATAACATATCTAGGGAGTAGGTTCTCGTTAGGTATTAACATGCAGTGAATGAACCCGGTGTGCAAAACTTTAATAATCTTAATACAGTAAATCTAATCGAATAGTTTGCACATCCATACTCTGCTGTATGCGCTACGTGTAGATGTATTTGAATAAAGATGAAAACAAGCATGACGCCCTTCACGCGTTCAGTAAGCATCCAACGACTTCGACGTTCATACACACGATATACGTTGATACGATATGTATATGTATATAACATAGCGTTGTACCTACATACATCACAACACATACATAAATGCATACATTTATACTAACACCTTCATACATAAATTATATATATTATATAAATATATATTGTACGAGATAGCACACACGAGCGAATATAATAAAATATGATCTACAATCACTGCGTCACAATATTATTTCCTTACTATTGGCGTATGTCACCCATATAGGACGTCCATTTAAGAGTCCAAAACATTCTGGGATCTCTAAGTATTGGGGAATACCGTACAAATTAAATTCCACCACGCAATAAAAAGCAACATTTTCGTGGGGCGCACAATTAGTTAGTTTCATTCAAATCTACCAAATGACGGTGTTGAACGCTTGCTCTACTTCTGGTAAAGGCCGCTAGAGAAATACATGTTGTCAGGAAGAGATGATAATAGGTGGGTCCATATTAATATTGGAGATGAGTAGGGAGCTGCACAACCCTACGGTTTTAGGAAATACCATAATCATGAAGCTAAATCGTAGCTGCGAGTCTGGAAGTATCATTTTGTGATCATCACCTCCGTCGACAATGCGAATCCCGTCGTAGCCGAGCTAAACGTGAACACGAACGCGTAGCTTGGCGAGCAGAGGTTC
>JARQTJ010000315.1:0-201962 GCA_030142635.1 Trachelus troglodyta
ATGTGATTTATATATATATATATATATATATATATATATATATATATATATATATATACACACACGTAACATAGACGTACGTGAATTTTATATATATATATATATATATATGCCTCATGCCGTCCATTTTCTACAAACCCTGATACTTACTCATCCCCGTCTCTCTTCCTTTCCTTTTTATCTTTTATCCTTTGCTCGCATAGCTATGCGTTTATAGTTTATACAAACGGGACGCATTCACCAATCTGTAATTCATAACGCGGACGCTCCTGCTTTCTTGCTACCCGCTGCGGACAGACGGTACCACCGTCACGTATCCCGTGGGAATAAAACCTGACCTGGCCTACGTATTCGACGTGTCCTCGGCAAAACCATCGACTACCGTAAAATCCCCTGTGCAGTCGCGACCGACGCTTCTATCCACAAAGGAGACAAACGAGTTGCCGCGGATACCGAAGATTTATTTGCCTTTACGACACGCTTGCCACCTTCGTGTTTCCTGTATACACATATACTATATATATATGTATATATATATTCTTTGACCGATACTCTTGCATAATTTTTTTTTTTATTATTATCAACCGTTCAAAGATTTCGTCATTCATTCAAGGAGTATCATTTATTTGCATCACTCGTCCACGTTATTCTATTGACAAATTGGAGGGTTCTTTGGGTAATTTTTTTTTATATATTGGTAACCAGACTCGTAATGGTGTCACATCAGACATATCATAACCGCGACTGGTATACTGGGTGTGTCTCTCACGTCGAGATCCGGGGACTGTATAAGCGTGCAGGGGACAGCTAGGCTAACAGATGATTCCCCTTAATTCCTCTTTCGTTGCACATTCGCATAATAGTCGTTATCGCCTCGCCCCACAGAGGGTAGCACTGATACTTCGGTATTACCATATTTACGACGCGCGGCGTTCGTTCTTCTGGTTTAAATTTATATTCCTCGTTTTCTGGTCGTCATCCACGTACAGAGCCGCCCCTGTCGGAGTGACTTCGATAGCACGCCAGTCATACCCAATATTGTCCCTTGTACGTTATCAAAGTAGGGAAAGTGCGTACCTTAAGTGACGACCGAATAAAACTCCAGATTGGACGATTAGACCTGTACGACGTGAAAGAGATGAGCCTGGATGCTGGGATGGAGCTAATGATTAAATTGTATAGGATTACACGTAGGTAGGTGGTTACGCAAGAGAGCGTTCGTATCGCGGGGTGCAATAAGGTAGCTGATGCAGTTGCAACGTGGAATGCACCTGCCGGCGCCCCGGAGCCAGTCAGGAAGGCGAAGTGACCGAGGAGGAAGCGACTGACCGATCCAAGTACAGACTGCATCCGTGCCACGGAAGGAGAGTGGTCCATGCATGCAGCATCCGAGAGCTGGATCTTCTGGTCGGATTGTGGGTTAGGGGTCCAGGTGGGGGGTGGTAGAGGGAGCCACGGTTACAGAGGCTCCCCTGGGCTGGTCATGCGTCGCAACTATAATTTGAAATAATTTATAAATCCTATTCAATTCAAATTAAGGCTCCACTCTGTCGGATGAATAAAAGATGCGCTCCTTGCAATAATGCGCGTGCGCCGGCAAATGGAGCCCATTATGCTGTATGCTCCGGGCTCGCCACCAGTGATATCCAGGCTTCGCGGGCGCCACTGCCATCTTATACTCGTCCGCTGCTACCTGGATGCACAAGAGTGTCGGGGGCCTATGGTATAACCCATATGCATACCCAGTGGATATGATCTCCTCCTGCCAGGAAATGTCCCTGGTACACGAGTACTTGACTACTTGGCCTACAGTGTGCCCGAGCTTGTCATATTTCATTAGGAAAAAAATCACGCGACAACGTCGCTTTTTCAAAACCGGCCAGCCGTCGCTGTGAACTTTATACAGAGTGAGAGCATTATAAAGCATTACAACGAGTGCTGTTAACGTCCGTGTCCAATCTCGCTTGAAAATAAAATACAAAATAGCGCGACAGCGTTCGGTATAAAGCCTTCTGTCCGTCGGATGGCGCTCTCGTGGGATCAGGGACGTAGTAGGGGGTGGCCGAGGGGGGGCGCTGGGATAAATAACATTGCTGGGGTCCATACGAGTGCGGACTCATGAAAATTGGTCTGGAATGGGGTAAGGTGGTGGAATTTTTTTTTTAACGGTCAAGGGGTAGTTTTCTGTAAGGATCTTCAGACACTTGTCCCCTGGACGATTTTTATAGTACACAGTGTATAGTACCGGGAGGACAAGAGGAGGTGGGACTTGCCGTGATTTACTGCGCGTGGAAAGGTGTGGATGTGGTTGTTGGGAAAATAGGGTTAGGCTCTCCGAAGTAAGGGGTGACTCTTAGGGACTGTACGGTACAGGGATGGAGGATGAAAAAAAAAAAGGACACGAGCTATCCATTCTCCTGGCAATTAGCTCGAACCTAGAGCTAAACGCCGCTCTTGTCGAAGGATCTTCTCCTGCGGTTTGTCGAAGGATGCCTCCGTGAATGAAATCGAATTTGCATGTATACGGTGGTCGAGAATTCGATGATTCGATTCTTTGACGTATATCGTACCTCGGTTATAATCGATGCCGTCTCTGCGACACGGGGTATATCCGGTATCCAGGTTGAAATTTTATTCGTCCAATTGTTCACCCCCTGTAAAAAAAAACTACCCTCGACGTCCTTCCAGGACATTCTCATCCCCGACAAGAGGTCTATACCGGGTGTGCACAGACAGAAACAGAGCGGCCAAATGAAACGGATCGAAAGATCCTGTCCCATGTGTTTCACGTGTCCCTGAAAATTGGCTTTAATATAGCAAACGTCAGCGGCGGCAAATATTCGCTACTCAATTTCATTTTCCCCGTTTAATCATCCCTAGCCTGTATATACTGTACGCGTTCCCCCTCTTCCGCTACTCCTGGTCCGTGCCACTTGGGGGCAGGAGGTGGATTGCGGAGGTGATGAAGCCCACGGAGGTACCAGGAGGGCTCGTGGTGGTGGCGGCGGCCAAAGGACGAGGGGACTCATGGGGGAAAGAGGGCGGGCGCATAGCCCCGGTCGGGCCGTCATTTGTCAGGAGCTGTCGCGCCACGAGCGTGTTTCTGTTCCAGCGGCGCAGATAGCGGCCCATCCATAGGCCGTTCATCTTTATTCCTTTATATATAGAGGGGCCCGTCCTCCCTCGCCAGCCTCGTCCACCCTACACGACTCCCCGAACTCATTTAATTACAACAAACAATTTATTAGGCCCATCCGGGATACGCCCACGACTATAAAACGGAGAGGGGAAACCAGTGCGATGGGGTACCCCCCACCCACCGCTTTGACAATTTGACGAGAGTCCAAATTTTTTTCTCAAAATTGCACAATTTTCAAATTTACTAAATCCTCCGACCAGGGTGTGGTCCAACCTGGTGTCCGCGTGTTCAAAGAGAGGGGGTAGTCTGAGGAAGGAGGCACTGAAAAAAAATGTCCATCACTCGCGACACTATCTACCGGGCGTTGATAAAATTCTACCGCGGCACCGATCGTCTATCATCTCGGGCCTCACAATGCTCCTACGGGCCCAGCATCCGAATCTTTATTGTGTATTGTCCCGGCCGACTCTTTAGGGGCCTTATGAATGGACGCGCACGACACCCGGCCACGTACTTATCTTACGCTGCCATCTAACCTTACCTGAACTTCCGTGGACGATTCATTACTCGCGTTATTAATGGCCCCTCTTACTATCTTAATAGCCGCGCTCGGCCGCCCTACCCCACCACGTCCGCGAACTGCCTACCACCTTAGCAAAGGTAACCGTAGTCACTTTTCTTTCTACACCCTTTACGCCTCTCCTGCTACCCCGTACCGACCTACCCCCTCGCTACCCGCGTACTTTACCCTGATGCTAAGCAACGAATGTACGAGATATGTATATTTAGTCGGGGAGGTCGTAGGTCGTACCACCCCTCTTCTCTCCCCCACCTACCCCAAGTTGTCACGCAATATCCCACAGTCACTTTAATTCCCACTACTCACACAGAACCTTCCGACCACGTGACCCACCCCTCCTCTCCCTCGCCTATAGAAATACTATAGACCTATATAGTATATGCAACGAATGATAAACGGCACGAAGTTTAATTCGAATGTTCCTCGTTTATAACCCGTAGGAATGATAACTAGTGCGGACAGCTGTACGTTACAGTCGGTAGATTCTTGTGGCCGGTGCTGGAGGTTGGGTGTACAGGATAGAGAGAAACCGGCCGAAGTGGTATGTTGTGTATATATATATACGCCTATGCTCGTTTGTCATATCATAGAGATCTGGACTGGGTATACCCAGTGACTTGGGTACGCAAATCATACCAGACGTAGAATTTTGGAGTAAAAAAATTTTTTTCAAAGATCCTACGATATAATACAATTTTTATCTACCTTATCGTACGTCGTTCCTTTACGTTATGATAAACTACTGCAGTGCGTTATTTGCATGTAATATCTTTCGAAGCGTCCCGACGCTCTTTTATTAGCCGTACGGAAGGGGGCGGACCTCATCCACGCTTTACCTCAGGGACTTGCGATAGCAACAGTATCCAACGGTGTAACAGGCAAAACGGAGGGTTCTTGTATTCTTACCAACGACAATATACAGTACGTACATAAAGAGAGTATAGAATATAAAGTAAAACAGCTCTTCTCGAGTGCCTCGTAAACGCCTGCATCTTCGGTCTCGGCAGCTTCCTCTTCTTCCACGTCGTAAACTTCCTGACATCACGGGAAACGTTTTCGATGCGATCCGATATTATTACGCTACCCCTATATAGTAATGTATAATACATTGCATTTTGCGTTGTCATACGGAAACGGTAATTTTTTTCTACGGGAAAGAATTTCAAGAAGACAGCGGGGAGGTGTGATAAAGTAATAATGATATCTCGATAAAGATAAATAAACTCGTAAATCGACGGACGATCGGTATAGTCGTGATTTCCGGTTTTGCCAAGATCGATCTTAATGTCCGGTAGAAGTTAAACCTGCTTCGGGGTCGGAAGGTCGTGGCGCGTAAAGGTAATAATCTATCGGCGACCGCAGCGCCCCTGCCGCCGGTAAGTGAGATCTCTGCAATTACGCGGTGGCGGCGGCGGTGCCTTGTGCTGCGGTTTACCGTGGGCCCCTCTCTTAATTCCTCCCTATCCATATCGTAGCATAACAACACGACCCCCTCGCTTTATTATTAAAAGTTAAAACTCCGCTGGGAGCCGGCGGCGATCTTGCGGTGAGAACTTGCTCTGTCTTCTTCCCCGTGTAACCTCTTCGTCTGAATTTTGCTCCCTTTTCATTTTTTTTTTCTTTTCTCTCCACCCAAGTATCCTTCTTACCTTACACCCATTTCCTGCCTTCCTCTGCTTTCATAATTCTTCTTGCTCCTTCTCCACTCTGTACTCTTCTGCTTTCGTCGCTCTTTGTAAACTAACCTCTACAGGTACCGGCTGTATCGTAGCTGTACGCGTGGACGCAGTTCGTAACTGTTACGTTGGTACCAACGTTGAAGTATATATATATATATTGTCGTTGAGGTGTATATATGCAATATAAATATATTCAATTGGCAAATTCTGTTCAATTCGAATACAAGCCCCGAACGGCCAGCCAGATACACTCGAATAAACCAGACGGCTCCCCGATTGACGTTCCTATACAAATTCGCAAATAGCGATTCAGCACCGAATTCGAATCCGAGTCGAATATTCAAATCGAGGCTCGAGCTTTGGCGTGTATCTATGTACGTGCGAATTGATGGACGCGGCGATCGCGAAAATCGGTCCGGGTTAAAATGAAAATTGAAAGGGCGCGCCGATTGGCGCGGCGAAGGGTGGGGGGGGACTGACTTATAAAACAGCGTCGATGAAATTTCCATATTGCCGGCAATAAACGCCCGACGAGCTGTATAAATTTGAATGTCATTAAACGTCCTGGCCTACCCGGTATACAGTTGACAGAGCACCGAAGGCGACGTTACATTTCGTAACTTTCCCATCGACGAGGCAGCCCAGGGCTTTTAGCGCTTTTCGAAAAAGTGTCTAGTGGGACGCGAAGGGTGTCGGGAGATCTAACGGGTGTCCTGAAAGTATGGGATAGGATAATGTTCAGGACTCGGGATCTCGAATCATAAATACCCTTGTGCGCGAGATTTTCGTTCCCAGACGCTGCTTATATATATATATATATTTAAGTCTTATGCGTCGTCCTCAATGGAACGATCGCATTAAGAGGCCATACGTACGCATGACGTCGTTGTCGACAAATAAAAAGATCACGTCCAGTAATGCGAAATCGAGACGCCTCGACGGTCGATCTTCACGTTGGCCACTGGAGAGGCCGACCAAGTGGTGTATAGATGTGCGCATGCTGTTATGGTTGTCGTGGTCGAAAAAAAATATCCCCCCTTCACCCCTTTCCGTTGACTTCGCATACTGCGGGGCCTCCCGATTACGTATTATGCTAAACACGCGAAAATGGCTTTTTAAACAGAACATCTATATTTATGTAGTCAGCCAAGACTCCGAAATGAAACTGCGCTAAATTAAATGCAATTTTCGTTGGGGCATGCATAACAAATTATTGATTGGAGGAACGTCTTTATAGTTTGTGATATGGGTTGGGTTAGTAGGGGGGGTCGGGGGGGGGGTACTTTGGTAAACCAAAGGCGAATGGACCCTTTACTTTTTACTTGGTTCTTCATCGATATTACATTCCAATTATTTTGCCTGCATAATTCTGCCCGTAAGCACTTACCATCTTCTTTACTCGTTTGTTATTTGCCGTGGGTCTTGCACCTCGATCCGATCGATCGTTTTTTGGGATTTATTATTTTTGAGTGGGTTGATGAAAAAAAAATCTACGAAAGTATGACTACGTGTGAATTGGACTTTAAAAAAAAAAGTCAATACAGACCAATGGCGATGGGATCGTTGACGATTTTAAAATTGCCGCCATTATGGAGAACACTGGGAAATTTAATGTGTCCCTTGAAATTAATCAGACCTTTTTTGACCGGATCTATGTATATCGGTTATCTAACTTGAATTTTTTCTGTTTCATGTGCTTTCGCTGGACCACGACCGATCAGGATCCATCTTCCGTGAGTAAAACCGTAAAGTAGCTTGAACGAAGTGAAAAAAAAATATTAATCATTTTTAAAATTATTTCATATTTTCACCCTCGTTACATTCATCCTGGACATTGGTTACCGGCGCTGCAATCACAGGGCGTGAGTAAAAAATGTTTTAATTAATTTAATTAATATATTTTGTTAGTTGGAGTACACATAAGCACACACATTTACATATAAGCACACTTCCCGTACCCGTAAACAGATTTAACCCAGGATCGATCGCATGGACCGAGTCTATGGAATAAAATCGGGTATCGACGAATCCAAGAGTTATTAATTTGAAATGATGGAACGATAACTGACGTCTCTATAGCAAGGGTGGATGGGGTCCGCGTCCCGACGGGGGTCCCAGACGTCGTCGGAGACATCAGCGCCGCGGGCGGCCATTGTCTCAACCAAAGACTGGAACCCCAAACAGAAAAGGCAACCTCGCTGACACGCCCGAGGGGGTCCTAGACACCCCATCGCGGTTCTCCAAAATTAATAACCAAAATCGAAATTCAAGTGGGAACGTCAGTTATCACGATATTCATTCCCTATATTCATCCATAAGAAAGTCACAGAGCTATAATAATATTTTTATTAAAAAAGAAAGTCATACACGAGCCACCCCGATAGCTTTCCCGTGTATACCAATACCTCTGTCCAAACGCACGTAACTGTACTCCGAAACCGCGTACGAAATAAATGTATAAATTATGAATGTAAATCGTGAAGTAAACCCATAAGGGTCTCTCTAGGTGATAGCCAAGGGCTGCCGTAGTAGTAAGCTCAGGGCCGTAGCGTGAGCTCCGATCCGCCGCCTATACGCCGGCTGATTAATACAGCCCGATAAAACAACGCTTGAATATTTTACGTTTCACCAAGAGACGTTTTTATAACTTGTTTACACGGTTTCGTAGTCGATTTATAAAGCGAAACTCGCCGTTAAACTCTTCCCACAGTTTTGTCACCGTGCCCGTACAAGTATTACGGTACAAGGGAACCGCCTAGTGGGGATCCAGCTACGCGGCGTCCCGGCTATCCTACGGGCTATCCCGTCGAGAAAAGCCTGATCGCCGGGACACGCGATAACTTAATCCTCCCGTTAATTAGTACCACGTGTCACCGAACGTATCCTTCCACGGACATTTTTCATGCCGGCAGAACAAGGCTTTACAAACCATATAGATTCAGTGGGATATCTATATAGCTGTGTATTCTATGCAATTAGGCATACAGCTAGGATCGTGTTGAGGTATGTCTGTTACGTCATATTTCATATGTATATATATACGCGTGACGCGTTACGTCAGAGTGAAGGGGGGAAGGGGTGGATCCAATTTGACTTTTGGATTTCCGGTCTCAACGGTTTTCAATTCTTAATATGTGTTTATACATGTATATATATATATATATATTTGTCTACCTACCTAATATCTATCTACCGGGTATCACGAGGCGCTATAAGCTGGCAATTAAAAGCGTACAGCGGGGACATTTATGTCGGCACTAACTGGCCGTTAAGACGAAGGAACCACCTAACCGAGGATGGTGTAATTGGCCAACGTGCTGAATCCGCAGCTCGTAAAACCCACCGGGCGTTCCAGCCTTTTTTTAGTTTTTCCTCCCCTCCCCGCTGACACCTATATAACGTTTCGCGAATTCATCCCGATTCCTGCTCGTCCGAGAGGCTCGTTACTTTAACGTATATACGTGCGTGTTGCGTGATCCGTGTGGGTAACCGAAATGGTCCAGCTGTAAGAAAATTTATGATCGTGTCCGGCAGTGTACTTTTTTCATACCCTGTAGAAGTAGATGACGCAAGAACGATTACACAGGGTAAAATCAGTCCTGAAATAATAATTTTTCCTCCGTCTCGGCACTATTTTCATATTTATAAAGGATCCTGGCTGTTATCACACCGGATATATACACGCCTGTCGCTTTCCCTTCTGATATGCGTTGTTACACGTGTAAACGCACAACTATCGCGATGGCATTTAATTAGTTTACGCAATCCACCGGCAGATATCGGTAATCGCTATTTACGATTTGTAATGACGATTCTGTCACTGCGAACCGACTTTGACCAATCGCTTTGGTCGTTCGTATGAGAACTGCCTTAAGGACGGCGAATGCAGAATGGTAGAAAGTGCGATTAAACGTTTTTCGTTATATCTTAATGCGAATTCGTGTCAGGGGCGGATGATTAATTGTAAAGTCGTAAAACACGTGGTCCCCGATACTACTTACCACGTGATTATTTTTTCCACTTGCAGAAGCCCATAGCACAAGTTGCAAATTACATCCCGCCTGGGATATACAGTCGATGACGCTCATTACGGCAGCTGTGGGTTCGCGTGTCATTATTTTTATTAGCATAATGACAGGCGTACAAGTTAATTTGCATGGGAAATCATATGGCCAACGAAAAGTTCGCATTACCGGAGTAGTGTCTTCTTCGCGGATGCAACATTGTAAAGATAGGCCTGGCAGAGTTCGCTCCGATGAGAACATACATCAGACCTCTCGGGACTACGACATTATTACACGCGATGCGGCAAAATTACCTTTTTCTTTTGGGCAAGTCGGAGTAATTTTCGCTGAAATTGGCCGCGATTTAAATTTTCGGGATTTTTCACGCTCATCATCTTCCTCTTGAATTATCTAGACGCTTTCGCGAATCGCGTACGAAGGAAATAAATCATTTTTTTTTCTCAAGCATCTGCGGTTAAGTATTTTCAATTATTCGTATATCCGCTACGAGTGCGAAAGATATAGACTCATGGACAGCCATAATATCGTTTAACCCTTTTTCTTTGAATCACTCGATTACACAATATCGGTAATAATAGTTCAACCTCGATGTATACAAATTTCGTAAAATTACGACTAATGCCTAAAGCGTGACGGCTATTCGTTTGGACTACCGCACTGGGACCATGCAAGCTCAGTATTATAACCTCTCGTAAAACAATCCCTTATTCAAGGGTGCAGGGGGTTAAGGGGGAGACCCCAATTGGCGCTATTCGATTTCCTGGCATGGCGTTAAAGATCGCGGCTGGTATCTCTCGATAGGGATCTAAAATATTATGTAAATAGAGGCGTGCATTAAAGCGCGGACGAGATCCTTGGGTCTCATGCAGAGAGAGAGAGAGAGAGAGAGAGAGAGAGAGAGAGAGAGAGAGAGAGAGAGAGAGAGAGAACAGAGTCAGGGCAAAGCAGCGATGTATAAAAAGCGCATAAAATAACATTTAGCGCGCGCTTTAACAAAATTGCTGTAATCCCGCGAGGGAGCGCGAGAGCGAGGCCGTCCTGTAGTTGGCATTAACATACCGATTTACATAATGCGTATAATTCAAGTAATTATGAAGGGAAATATACACAATTTAATATAATGGTAGATGTTTAGGGGTCGCCTCTATCTACCAGAAAATATCTGACTCCCTTAGATATGCATATATATGTACACACATATTTCGTATACCTAGATACCACTCCGAATTCTACCCTTGCAGATGCCTAAACCAACCGCTTGAACTTTGCCCGCTACTTTGTACAAGTAGGAAAAGCCAGAATTAAACGATAGCAAATTTTTTAGGTTAACCCGTAACACGTCCAACAGCCATTAGGCGCTACGTTACAGGTAGGTTTGGTACTGGAACCTATATTGTACCTGGCTGTAATATGGATTACTATATGGCTATAGGAGATAAACCATAACCGAGTGTCAGCTCGTTACGCATATACGTAGATCTATACTGTATATCTATACAGCTGGCCTCACACGACCGATATCCACGTACCGAACCTCCTGGTAATTCGTAGCCGACCCGTTATTAATTGCTTTTGTGTTAAACCGGCAATTTGAATTTCTAACGCGAAGAGCGAGCCTAACTGCCCAGTCCGAGGCAAACCTGCCCTGCCTTGGCCCGTACTCTAATGACGAAGCATCTTCGCGCCTCCCTCCCACCTGCCAGACGTTGATGGATATAATCGGCCTTCTAATATATTTTAATTTATGTTTTCACCTGAGAAACGCGCGCGTTGATTTCCCTGTCCGACGGCGATGCGACTGACCACGCACCGTACGCACTCGGTATACGCACCTACATCCAGCCCTAATACATACACGTTACCGCACTAAGAGATATACTCAACCCTCGTAAGCGTAAGAAAGATGCACTATAAAGCCGTGAAAGAAATTAACGTCCCTTGAAATTGACCCAATTGTTTTTTTTTCACGAAAAAAATTACATTTAGGTATGTCGAAAAATAATATTTTTCCAAAAAAATTGTTTTTTAACATATTTCTGTCAGTCCTCGTTTTTCGGCCCACCCGGATACCATCTGCCACCATTTATAACGTGAAAGGGACCCACGGGTCCTCTGTGACAAAAGACTGAGGTCAATTCGTGACATTTAATTCGCTCGTGCTCGTACGAGCGTCCGACCCGGCGAAATGCAGGACGGAATCAGCAGAGGGAGGTTAGTTTGCCACGGTATCTCAAGATCTATCTGAATAATAACGTGTACGACAACATGTCAAATTATACAGAGCCGCGAGCTAATACGTGTGCGTAACGCGGGCACGCAACGCGCACGCACTGCCGGCTGCGTGTTGACCGTCACTCGTTTCTCGTATCGGTCGACATGTGTTCGCGCGGCGACGTTACACAGCTTTATAATTGCCACTGATATTAAAGCCGTTGCGAGATTCAAGAAATTACAGCGTAACGTGGCCCGCCGGGTAAAATCCTTTTTTTTTTCTTTTTATAATACCCTGATATTCCAGTTTACTCATACGTGCACTCCCTTATTATCATTCGGTACCCCAGGCTCCCCCCTTGCTGGACTCTGAGTGACCAGTGACAATTAAATCACATACCGCGTCGACAATGATGGATCGTATTACCCTTTACGTACCTCGTGTACGCCATTTTTCTTTTCCTCGGAAATTTTCACAATTTCTAACCACCTTGCGACGGCGTTACTCACGAAATTATTGTATAAAAAAATTATTCAAAGAGATGACACTTTTTTTTGTTTCATATCTCCACGCTCTGGCCCTCCACCAATTACGTTGGACGCGATTGGCAACAGTATGTAAGTATATATATATATTTTCATTATCAAAATTATCTCGTAAGTTAATACGTGTTAAAAATTGCCACCAATCCCGAGAGCGATTTTCGCGTGAAATATTCGCGAGGCAAGTTAATACGAAGTATTGAAGGGAACGAGAGAAAGCGGTTCGTTGGATAACGTATCATTAAATGTATAAAGGAGTGGATAGCGTTCGATGATAATAAGTACGTCGTTCAATAAGGGACGAAGACTGTACGTATAACTATGGGAGTACGACGAGAGGGAGAGAGATAGAAGATACGAAGACGAGTACGAAAAGAAAGAAAAAGAAAATTAAATAAGAGTATATACCTAATGACGCGCAGTGCTATACCACCTCGCCGACACCCCTCTCTCTCACTCGCCCGTAAAGTAATACGTATAAGCGTAATTCGTATCCGACATACCTAAGGCGATTTTAGCGATTTCTCAGTTAGCGAGATCAAAAATGGCCGCCGGACAACCAACACTGATGAGCTTTACCCGCACATTTCAATTACACGTGCAACCCGGTGTATTCCTCCTGTGATATTGGCTGCCGCTCTCATTATCTGGAATATGAGCTCGTGCTAGCTGTGTTCTCGGCGTTAACTTCGACTACCGATCCCCGACCACCTGTATACGCAGCCAGCTGTGAGTAGAATCGGCCCGACCGATCACCGATGTATCGTATCCGAATATTCAGACTATCGGCACAGTGTGTATACACGCAGGTACTCCCATACAATATAGTATATGTATACGTACACAATATCTCGTCCAGCGAAACGATCTGCCATTAAAGTCCAAGAGAAATTTCTATAACGCGTAATGCAAGCCTAAGCTATACCGGTCTGCCGATTCCTCTCGTTCCCAGGTACCTCCTCCCGGTTACCATACGGCGTGTATGTCGTCGTTACCCATCGGCGGCGACCTAATAGCACGTCCTGTGCAGCAGCTTCGTCGACGGGCCAATGCGCCCGATTACGACCGATATGGCGCGTTCTGCGTCCCTATGTACTCTGTCACCGCTACCTCCATCACTATACATATATACGCCCTGGTCATCTCTCTGTACCAAGACTATATATATATCGCATCCGACTATACGACTATGCAACCATAGGACTATGGACTATGCGGCTGCCTGTGGTCCTGCGAACCTGCTACCTCGCGCTTCGGGCTTGGGGTTAATACGGTGGCCGGTGATGCACGACCGACGCAACGTTGCGGCCAGCGGCTGACCACACGCCAGCTGCCCAACGCCAGCCGCAAAAATCTGTAGCTTGACCCTTGCCCTCTCCCGGCATATCTGCCGCTATCCCAGCCGAGATAACTTCGTTGATCCTCGACACGTTCTCGTGTACCAAATTTCACGTCGATCCAAAATTTCCTTCGATTTTCTTCCGCGAGCTGCAGTGCCGTACACTTTTTTTTTTAGCGGGATTTTCAAATTCATTATACCCGGTTCCTTATTCCGTGGCCGATATAGGGGCGTTACTTCGCTTAATATTTCGTTCGCGTCCACGGCCGTCGGGTAATTGTGTTAAATGAGTCGGTTGCGTATGCCAGTCCAGACCGGCGCGCACTGCCGAACACGCGTGTAAATAATAGGACTCCCGTATACGTACCGCGCACTCGTATAGGAACTTATGCGTATTCACGTACGTTTATAGGTACGAGCCTTGGCTCTGTGTTGTTTACGTCGCTAAGAAAAAAAGACGTGCGTGGCTTTCAATTAACGCCCGTTCCCAACAACGCACGGCGCGACGGTACTGCGAGTGACTACTAATAACCGGCTGGATGATTCACGCGACGGATCCGCGACTCTTGTTGTTATAACCTAACTGAGCTTTTGTATACCCTGTCTCCGTGCACACTGTTGCGCTGCCATATACTTCTCGTTAATGCGTTACGCGCTAAACTACGGCTAACCTACCCTGGATATCTGTATATATGTATATAGCTTCGTGGCAAGATGGCGTTGGATTCTTTTATGCGAGAACGAGCTCGGCTTTGGTATTCCGGACGATGGTCGATCGGGCGCGCGAACACTCTTCTCTTCTTCTTCTTCTTCTTCCTCTCCTGTGTCTCGCATCGCGCTTCCACAAACGCGCGATTCATCGTGAATACCAATGGCCGATTCTCGAGGTTGTCGGGGAGACCGAGACACTAAATTCCGCAGGTGAGAAAATTCCTGATTGGCTGAATCGAAGGCGTAGGGAAAGCGCGGTGAAGGGCGAGGGGGGATACTACTTTTGGTATGGTTATTATTATTTATATATATATATTTAGTGTACGGTATATAGAAGCGAACGATCGGCCTCCACCTCGTGGGAAAGATTATCGGACGTTTCGTGGCCCGGACGCGGGGCAAACGATTTAATTGACCCAGAAATTGGCCATGAGGTTGAAAAAAAAGATTTATCCCGTAAGATCGGCTTTTGCGTAATCGTCCCTTTCCTCCTGACTATACGAAACTCATATCCCACCGATCATTAGCAAATGACGGTATTGAATCTTTATCGGTGTAAAATTTTTCAATACCGATCTCCCTCGCGTGATCCTTATTATTCTCCGTGACTCTAGACCGGTATTATTTTCGTGATATTTTATACCTCGTGAAAAAAAAAAGTTACGCGGGTTCACTTTGTAACTTAGGGTACACTCCGAGTCGACCGTTGCGTACAGACCTTTATTTTTGTATACTTACCTAAAATCGGTAACTTCGATCTCAAAGCGGATAAGACGGGCAGAAAGTCTCCGATCTGGATAATGAAAACCATACGGCACAATGAGCGACCAGCTTATAATCAGCTTATACGAGTAAACTATGAAGCCCTGTTTGAAACGGGACACTCCAGGTATATGTACAATCGATTGTCAAATAAAGCGTTAAATCCGGCAAAAGCAGCCGATTTCGAATGCTCCTTGCGGTACGTCGGTATTCTCAGTGACAACGATACCTCATTGTCGTTACCATTGTTACCGATTTACCGGGTTCCCACAGCCCTGCCCCCTATAGTCCTCACGCGTCCTCGAACCGATTTTACGGGCAGCTTCCTCCTACACCCGGAATAAGGCTACGACGTTCCCGTCCTCCTCTCCTGGTAACAACAATACCCAGACGAGAAGGTGGTCTGTGTCTCCGTAACCGAAATCCAATTTGCATGAAGGACAGGAGCCACGCTGGACAAGGTAATTGGTACACAGTAGGGATTAGGTTCGGGCAAGACGACGAATGGCGAAGGCCATACCGAGGCTCCGACCCGACTACTGTACACATATATACAAAGGACACGTGAACGGTACCCGTGCCAAGGTGCACGAATTTTTCGAACTAGCTCATGCGATCGAAAGTATCAGACCGATCGGGGATACGATTAGGCACTGTATGGAATTTTTGTACGATAACGGTACACATCACGGCTTAACTCTATCGACGCACATATAGGTATACACAGTCTGTGGGTAATATCTCGCTTGGGTTTACATAAAGCAAACGTTTCGCAGCGTCCCTGAACCAAGTCGCCTTCTTCTGGGGTGATGGTATGGGACGGAGAGGACACTCACATAAATACGTACGCAAACAAAAAGCTACAAAGGGCCGCGCTCGCAACAGATACGATCTCGCGGCATGCAGATACGAGCATACTAATCTCCCTTAGGCTCTCTCTCCCTCTCTTTCTCTCTGGCTCTTTTTTTACCTCCGAAGAAAACCGCATCCTTTGTCGTATATACCTCTATGATGCATGGGAATGGCTGATCGTACCGGTCGAGGACGATTCAATAGCCCATAGCGAGAGGCACAAGTTTTTTGGTGAATTTGAAAATTTTGAATAAAAACTTTAGGATCGAGGTAAAGATTCGCTCGAATAACAGGGTAGCTGGAAACTGTTTTGTTACGGTGAACGACCAGGCGATACATCTCGAAATCGAATCCGTAGTCTGCGCCCCTCTTTGCCGGGGTAGTTTCAATTTCGTAATGCCAATCCAATCATGTAAATCAGGGGAGCCGTTATTAGTGGTAGCAATCGAACTCTCCTATAACTAGCGGAGGAGGTCCGGGCTGATCAGGACTAGAAGGTGGGACGGTGGGATGATGGGATGGTGGCGTCCCAACTAATCCTAGGTTTACCTAATCGCCCTATCCCTATAACCGAGCCGACGCTCTATCCCAGCGTCCTGCTCGTTCGCAAAGCGGCTTACAGTTTCACCCCTTTCACTTCGTCCTCTCTCTCTCTCTCTCTGCCCCTCCCTCTCCCTCTACCCAACCACAGTCACGATATCCGGACTCGCTCCTGATCAATCAATCAGGCGTTTGCCCATGCGAAATTTTACGTTCGACCTCCTGCTTCCCAGGTACTCTAGCCAGCCAAGTGACTCTTAAGCCGGAAACTACCACTAATTATACGGATCAGACAGTAGGATTGGCCAAAGTCCCTAAGGACTCTAGGGAAAATCCCTATAGGTATATCTGGTTGTCTTTTACGGAATACCTAAAGTTATTATGTCTCTATAAACTTACGTACGGCTGTAGTATACTCGCAGACCGGAAATCCCTGATAAACTATTCCCCTCGGTGAACTTTGGTAAGTCGCCAAAAACTATCGTATAATAATAATAATCCAGGAAAATATAACGTAACTCCGTAACCAAGCTCCGCACCCTATACGGTGGCAACAGGTAAAAGCGAAAAGCCGCAATTTATTATACGCCGTGAACAAGGCGGACAACAGGTATTTTGCGGCTCGTTTTTGAGGCTAATTGTGTTTTACCTGGCTATAATGGTTTGTTGATAATTCAGGAGCGGAAGGCGGAGCACGAGCCACGATCGAACGAAAGCGCAACCCCGTGTAATCTCTAGTGAAATATTGTGGCCCGTTGACTGCCCCTCGAGAAATTATACGCATTCCAATAGTAAACTGTGTATAACGTATTGCTTTGTTATTAAACCCGTGAGCGAAGGTGCTGCCACCTACAGGAAATTCTATGCAAGATTCACTCTCCCATGTCGCTCCCGGTTAACAATTGGGTCGCCGGACGAGGAGGTTTTAATTTTACCAAGAAACTCTGTCTCGCTCTCGAGTGGCAGAACTTGCTTGCGGATGGTCCTAAGCGCTAGTCCGCCTAGTCAAGTATCCAACGAGAAGTCACTGGCTAATGGCCGACTGATGGCAATGTCTTGTCGCGTCGCGGCTGGACGAAGCCACCTGCGACAAAGAAAATATTCAAGTAGACACCGGTCGGCTATAAGACTTGCCGGATTTACATCCGGAACACTTCTCACGACCATGTACGTATAATCTGTATACCCGTAGCCAACTTCGCACAGGTAATCGAGGTATCGACTGTACTCTGAGTTAGCATACATACACACTCACGCCTAGCACTCAGCACAAGGACTCGTTGGCTAACCCGAAGCCTACGAGGAAATCCTGAGGCCGTCGCTGTAGGAAACGAGCTATGTCACCGTCGAAATAGCCAGTAAAGTTTCACCGGATTGTTACGACGCGCATGAGCTACCCCGGCTGCTACAGTCCGGTGTAACACCTCGTTCGCGTAGCCCCCGCATATTTCCATGTATAAGGAAGCCGTGTTTCAATCATCTCAGGTCGCTCGGCGAAATTACAGTCGTGATGCAATTTGATAACATTGTAGTTGCCGACTACGCCGGCGTTGGCGCCACGGTACGAGGAACCCGGACTGTTCGCGATGAAGGAAGATCGCGGCTCCGGGGCTGTTGGTCAACAATTGAATTGAATATCCAGGTAGACCGGGGTAGCCGCCGATGTGCGCCATCGCTGCTACACTCCTACCAGAGCTCCTTGCTTACAAGCCGTAGAGTGGCATTACGTTGGCACGCCTGGCAAGTGAAAACGAAGGAGCCGTATAAAGCTGATAAATCATAAACCATACCCTGTACCGGGTGTACCGTGGGGTCTATGCTAATGACACATCCTGCATCCTGCAACCTCAGCACGCGCGATTCATCCAAAGCTGAGCTGTCCGAGGTACTCAAAAGACGGTACCTGGTCTTCAGGTTGATGATAACCAGACGGTGGATCGGTACCGGGGTATATAGGTATACCAGACAAGGACAACCTGACAAAGTCGATCCCTACCAAGATGCAACTTCAGGGCGTTGGGTGCATCGGGTCTACCCGATGTCTAGCCCGAGCTCGTAAGACTGATCAGCAACGTGGACACGCGCCAACGAGCACGCGCCGATAGATCTGACATCGCGACGCCCGACGCCCGGAGCGTGACCGGAGACTCGTTACCTACGCGGCATCCTCCGTCGAGATCCTCCTTAGGAAGACACGCGCCAATCGCTCGTCCTGCCTCTCCCTATTTATCCTCCCCCCTCTGCGCCCCTTTAATCTTCTCGGACCGCGTCTTCCCGGAATCGTAGAATCGCCTTCGCGACCTGACCCGGGTGACCTCGCACTCGGGTTCTGGAAAAAAAATTCGTATATAAGGACATTAAAGGAGTGCATACCGGGGAACGAGAGTCCCACGGGAGACCCGGAGGCTCGGCCACTAAATATTGTGTTCGCGCAGAGAATACAGCCCGGGACACGTGTAAGCGGGGCCGCGGGATTCCGTATGAGCAGATCGGCCCGCCGATTATACGCTAATTCAACGCAAATTCCTTCTCGGAGATATCTGTATCGCTCGCATACATCAGCCCCTGCGGTAGCTGGCGAAGCGCGCCACGGCCCGCTTAATCAGTACCGGAGACAACTATATATAGTCTGATACATAGTTTCGTGTACCGCGAATTCAGCATCCGTTAATTCTCTTTGGTCCATCCGGTATCTCGAGATATGAGATTTTGGAGGTTCAGGCGCTTTGTGGAATTACATAAAATTTTCTAAAATTTCGATACACACCATCTTCCTCTATCCGCATATATTATTTCTACGTATGTGAAAATTTACACATACAACATCTATCCGTGTCAAATTTTCATATGGCACTTCTGACCGTTCACCTTACTCGTGTATCCTTTGGAATAATACTGAAGGAGCTACCGGTGCTGCACCTATACCTATACCGTTTCGTAAAGGACCTCGGCTATGCCGCTTGCAGATATATCATGGTGTCAGCAGACATACCATTCTTTTGCCGTGCGAAACAGCCGACAGGACGGCAACGTTCACAAATTAAGGAGCGCCAAAGTCCGCGGTCTGGGTCCACGCCGCTAGGCGCTATCGCGCTTCATAAAACTTCGTTAAGCCAGGACTGCAAGTAGACGCGTCCGAGCATCCACGTACATGACGCAAAACTCGAGCCTTGGGATCAAATTAATCTTCAGCCTCCCTTGGTCCTCCGATGCTTATTCGTTTCCGACTGTGAATATCATCCCGGGACACGTCATTGGTCCAGATCCTAGACGAGGATCGAACGGCCCGAAAAAGTTTGCTCCAGATCTTCGAGTACAGTGTCGATCTTAAATGCTCCTTATCGATATTAGATTGAAACTGCTCGCTGGGTATCAAACGTGTCCTCATAACACGTCGCTCATTAATTCGCCAAGGACACAACGTAGGACTAGACCCGGGATACAAGATAGTACGTACCAGTACACTGCACACATACTCCGTTCTCGTCATTAGGTACGTCGCCTCGTTAGGATGAGTTTTTACGTCGCTAATGAGCTGGACTGCAAGTTGTCCCGAGCAAGAGAGGAGGGAGGCTGCGTAGCCATCATGAATCCCTGCACGTGTATGATCTACGAACTATCCGGGATGCTGTGTTATGCCAAATCAGCAGCCGGAGATAGTAGAGAAGAATGAAGGAGACGTGAGAAAAAATATAAAAAATTGTAAAAAAAATTTTATCAGACAATCGCAGCATCCGTATCGGTATCTTTGGCACTGATTTTTTTGACAGACTTCCCACGTAGAGCGAGATGAAATTTGTGTATTTTCTTAGAATCTTCTGTGGGGGGCAAAGAGAAACAAAATTTGTTTCACGCATCTACATTTTTTTACAAAAAGGACCCGCGTCGCCATTCATCCCACCAGTTTTCATCGGACGACGCAAACCTGTCGTTTAATTCGCAAATATCTCCGTCGTGTTTCTCAAAATACGCTACAGCTGCTTGCGTCATGTCTACTAGGTGCTGTACAACGACGCTGAGGGGAAACCTTAATGTTATATACCTTAGTCCGCGACGACAAGAGAATAGTGCGAAAAGAGTACTCTGACGACATCGTCACCGCGTACCTCCTAAATATCCCCTTGGCAAAATATAGGCTGACAAAAAAAAATTCCTCCGACCCGGTACTCAACGTAGCTAACGCTAACGACTGTTTCTCCTCTGTATCTCTTTCAGACGGCTTTACATTGGGGCGCGAAACACGGCAACGAGAACATCGTCAAGCTGATCGCCGGGACCTACAAGGACTACATCAAAGGCGTCAACGAGACAACCGTAAGTCGAAATCAATATGACGTCCTCGAGTATCGTTTGCTCTTATTTGATTCACTTTTTTTTCTTTGTTCTCGGTACTCGATCCAGAATGGGGTAAGTCAGGAATTACGTCTCCGATACCGAAGCTCCAGCTAGGACCATTGCCGGCTGCAATGGTAAAATACAGGTTTTCGCACTATTCCTCGAGTGAGGTCCCCGGTCGGCACGAGGTCCGCGACGTAGGGAAGAACCGCGTCCGGAAAGGAGAAGGAAAGAAAGGCAAGAAGAGAAGGCCAAAGATAGGATCGGATGTGTGTGGTCCAGCTCTTTACTCTTTATAAGACTTATATAAGCCAGAGCTCGAGAGCGGGCTTGCTCGTTAGCGGCTCGCGACAAACACCGTTGGTACTGGGTCTGCCGCCATCGGTACCTGGTCCGACTCTTTCCTATACCCGAGACCTCAGAAATTCATTCCCCGCCTATCCCTTGGTCCGAGCTCTTCCATCCGTCCCTTTGTGGATTCGCCTTGTTCCCTAATTCCTTCCTTGCTCTCTCTCTCAGTCCTCTCGCGTTTCCTCTTCTATGTACGTCTATCTGCTTCTTCTTCTTCATCATCCTCCTCCTCCTTGCGTCTTCTCGACAGCCTGGACGGCTCATTTGTTTTCGCGGTGTAACCCGAGAGTTGGTCTGTCGACGCCGCAACGCCATTGCTGCCAACACTCACTGGACTCCAGACTGATAACCGGCTTGTCTTTCATGTAAATCGCTAATTCCTCCTGGAACATTAATTATCTCGTTGCCCACCGTACTCGACGACATTTCCAGAAACGGCCTCGATAAGCTCAAACAAGATGAGGTGGATGAATGTGGCGAAGGGAAAGAGAAAAAAAAGAGAGAAAAAAAAGAATGCACTTACATTCCATGTAGCCAATTATCGGAAGAAAGTTTAAAGTGGTATCTCCGCGAGAGAGCCACTCCCCGGATGAAATATTTTCGTGGTCCTTGTGGATGCTGGAATTCTTATCCCACGTAGTTTCTCACGATCATTCCAATTGTTTCGATATTAGCCAATTCAGTTGTGTACATTGTCAATTTTTTAATTTTATACATTTTTACCTTGATCTTAACAATTTTTTTACCTTATAGATATACTATACGGTAGTAGCTTACAGTCTATGGATCCTCACATGATCTATCCCGATCGCTTTCATCTTAAAAGGAATCGCCCTCAGCTACCCTTTTCAATTTCGTGCCTCGTGCCGATCATGGATGAAACCGCTCTTCGGGCGCAGCCTCCGTAATCTGTCAGTGGTACCGCTTCTCGTACAGTTTTCTTCGGCTTATCTGGAGGATCGAGTCGCATTTAATCCTCGCAAAAAAAAAGTAAAAAAAAAATATAAAAGGAAGACAGGTCTGCCGCCTCCCCCCGACTCTCGTAAGCCGACCGTGTGGCGCCAATCGTGGCGTACGACAGCCACAACAATGCGATACGCCATGAAGATGCAGAAGGTGGATCTTACGGATAGAATCTACCGGGTGTAATAAAAGTTTATCCTTTAATCTCGAAAACTGTATAAAGTTTCAACGTATAAACCGAATATATGAAATGATATATCGAAATCAAAAATAACGATTCTCAAGAACCTCCGACTGTAACTCCTGCCAGACAAGATCGTTTCCTGACATATTTCACGAAGTCGAGTTACTCGCGAACCCAGGAACGGCAATATCGAAGGGACCAATTTCGGTGCGGATGTCGAAATACGAAATGTCCTTGTCCCGCGAAAGGCAGGAGGGAGTCACGTTATGATTTAGCTGCTCGTAAAAGCCGTCCTTGATATAGAGAAAAATATTAAAATTGAAAATCCTCAACGGTGATATACGCGTGTGATATTGGTGGCCGGCAGCTGTCCTGTTCCCTAGCTCGTGGCCGGGCAGAAATGGAAGTGAAATAAGAGCGAAAAAAAAAAGAAAGAAAGAAGAAGAACGAAAACTATAAAAAGGGAACGTCAGAAAAGGAAGAGACCAAAAGGGGTGGCAGGGGGTGGGATCGCACTGTGAAAAACAGTGAAGGGGTGCGAAGATATTGTCTCGGAGGCTCGGTGACTCCGGCGCCAGGACAATGCTACTTTAAAATATTGTCAAAAGTATAAAAGGATATATGAAAGGGTGAGAAGTGAGGGGCTCCGAAAGAACCAAAGGGAGAAACTCGCACCACTTGTCGCGAGCACACGTGTCGCCTGCTATTGGACTCGGAAAAGGGTGACACACCCCACTATGTTACCAGACTGCATATACGGTGGATTTTAAATTGAAATAAATTAAACTGATTCAGGCTTACCAACATACCCGCACCCATGTGCACCGTTGCGTTCCAAACTTCGCAAAAATAGGTTAGGTTATGACTTTTCTACGGAACCCCTCATAACTTCATTGTTCTAGAACAACTGTTATGACGTCACGAAGTGGCTGTTCCACGCGATTACATAAAATACTCGTAACATTTATTTAAATCGCGTTACCTCTAATGCGTATACCTAAGTGCGTTCCTGCGTCTGCGGATAACCGTGCTCACCGTTCGGCAATCCGACACCTTCCACAACAAGAAACTTGCTCGGTGCATTTCATTTCAGTTTCACCGCGGTATTGGTTTCGCCTTTTCTTTTAGTTATTTTTCTTTTCCCCCACATTGTATATCAATACAGAACGTTCTCTCTTACTATGCAAAAAAATATACCCATGGCCGCAGCGATGATGTCGATTAATCTCTACGGTGTAATCATTGCTGATCGATCGACTCGAAATCGTTCGCGTGTAATCGTACGGATCTCATTTTTTTATTCTCACTTTCCGAACTAACGTACACCGATCGGGATGATAGATTATTATTTTTTTTTTCCAACGATTCTTGTTATTATGCAATTATACCTACAGTGCACAAGATAATGAGTTACATACGGAATTACGCACAATTTGTCGCGACGTCGAGGATATCGGATACCACGTGCGTGCAAGTGTCTTACCTGCGTATCCCGCAAACAAATTTTTTTTTACCTGATCGCTACCACGATACGAATAATCCGACAGGAAGAAGATACGAAAAAAAAATTACGAAATTCATCCAAGACGCTCCAAACACCGTAGTCACTTATTTATTTTCATATATTCTCCTCTCAGCTGTTCTGGACCAGTCGGTATTGAAAATATAGATTTTCCTAGGGGAACGTAACATAGATTTTTTTTAATACTATACTAAGTCACTACTCGATCGAAGATCAATGCCGTAACCGTAGGTCTAGAATTAGGCAGAAAAACGCGTCACGTGCAGCTGCTTCCTGGGGCTGAGGAAAAGGAAGTCTCACCTGCCTAACCGATACACCTAGATAGTATCGTAACGATAGCACCTCCTTGCACGACAATTTAATACAAGTTTGTTGGCCCTTCGCGTCCGTCCTGTCTATCAAAACACACGGAAATGATTAGATCGTTATATATATCGATAACATATACAACCTGTCAAACGAACCAAACGCCTCTATCCAGCTAAAAAAAAATATTTAGACACGCCAAATTCTATATAGTATATTCTATAAGTACCGAAATATTGTAGTTAAAGAAAATGATGAATCGTAGAATTTTTATTGAAATTCTCATCAATTATTACCTCATTATCATTTATTTCGAATCTCACGACTGGCATATGGAAAGTCTGCAGTATCATTCCTAGGGAATATATCAACCATAAGATTTACGTAACACCTCTATGGTGTTTATATCGTCTGTTTATCTGACTGTCTACTGGGTTGGTACGATGGTTAGTTAGCTGGTTGGCTGCACTGTGACTGGTCGCTTGTGGGATCCCACAGGTAGTCGTTTCCTAGGATACGAGGGAACCGCGTTGAGGAAATGCGAATTCGCACGCTCGAGGTAATATTCATAATACGGTATTATTAATTCCTCATTGTCTCTGCTGTTGCTGCTCTGGCGCGAGTTCGGGACACGCACGCGGTATTTTATGCATATGATGGAATTAAGTAGCACAAGACATCGGACGGACGGAACGAGGCCACTTTTCTGTTCCAACGTTCATTATGCATGTTTACAGCCTTCCTTTCCCTCGATTCCTTCTATGCGTCTCACTTCAGTTGCCAACTTCACGTCAATGACGCTCGCGCGAGGGATTATGGGTAAAGTCCGTAAGGAATACATGGGAAATACAAACGCCCAGTATCAATGCTTACGAGTGAGTCTGAATTGAGGTTATGTGATAAATTTTTTTTTTCTTTTTCTTTTTTTAGGGTTACACACCCTTACACATCGCCATGCAGTTCGAGCACGAGAACATCTTCAATCTACTTGTACAGGTTTATGGTGAGTTATATATAGTTTTTAATTTTTTTTTGTAAATTTGATACAGACACGAGTAACTAAAATCATGGCTAAAGTCACGGATGCGTAAAATCAGTACACAAATGCACTGATTGACGGCTTAGCTGAACAAACAGTCCACTCTGCGGCAGCCCTCAAAGCATAGCCGCCTGTTTGTCACAGATTACACAAGCAGACGCCGCTCCTTCTGTTATCGGCCTATTCGATACCCATTAGATACTTTCATTGTCGGTTCGTACCGCTAGTCCGATCATCGTACGTCACCTACACTCTGTTTGTCATCCGATAACAATTTGACGAGCATACAAACCGATCTTACAGTGACTGCGAACGGGAACGTGAATCTTTTATCGAGCCTCGTCCAGTTTGTTGTCAAATATTATCAAATGATATCCAGAGTCGAAAGATTAACTAGCAGTCAGTCTATTCCTTGCACAGCGTAGAAAAGCCATCTTGAATTAATATTTAAATAATAAAATTTTAACTCTTATTTATAAATAATATTTTTTCGTCTCAATCCCTATTTTGTCAAATTCATACAAAATTTTTATTCATTTTAGGTGCCAATCAGGACGTCCGTGACTACAGTGGGAAAAAGGCCAGGCAGTATCTCGTGTCACAGGAAGCTGCCGTCAGCCAGGACACCTTCCGCAGTGAGTACGACTATGACGATCAGGACTCGGCTCGTCTCCTAAGGGTAGCATCCCTTAGAAATTCGCGTACGCCGTCCCTTCAGCCGCCAAGGGCTGAGATTATAAAGCATCGCTCCACGCTTCCCGCAAGCATGAAAAAGCAGCGCCGCCATCGTCAGAGGACCCTAATATCAGCTCCCAGCTTCCTGCGCAAAAACTTCAATCCCGGCGCCTCCTTCCGCAAGACCAGAAAACCTGAAGTTGCTGAATAGATTATTCATTCCTATTCGTTCCTCTGCGTTTACTTCAGTTTCATTCCAGTTCATCTCCGTCAGTCTCTACTGAAAGCTACTACTATCAGCATGCTACTATACCAACACTGATAAGGCATGCTACCTATACCAACGCCGTCTATTATACTAACTGCACGATATCATCGAATCAGCATTTCTACCTCTACGCTCTTCTTCATACGTAACGCATCCCAACCCTTGGCACTGGTTCATTAATGGAAGTTCATCATGGACTTGTCACTGACCATGCGGATTTATTAAAGCATTATAATTTGATACCTATCAAGTATTATTGGATCGTTACCAAACGGGGGTACCATGCGATTTTATATAATAATTATTTTTATTATACTGCACGCTGACACGTATCTGTGTAATATCTTTTTATTTTTTTTCTCTTTTCTTTACACACTCTAGATTTAAGGTAGCTTCCTTATTATCTTATTTAATATCTTTTTGGTTTTTGGTCGCACGCCCAGTATATTCAGGGTTCTGGAAGTATTCTTCTGTTGTAGGGATTACTGCTGCCGCTACGCTCAGGCAAGTTCAGAAGCGCACCTCTGCTAAAGTAGTAAAGCGCTTGTATCGCAAGAATAAAGTAGGCGCACCTTGAAGTAACGTATAAATCTTATTTAGCAATGTATATGTGTATAAATATATATGTTGCCGGTGAGTCATTATGAAAATTAACAGGCTATTGAAAAAACAAAAATAAAATAAAAACGACAAGATATAACAATCCAATATTAACCAATGTAACTAGTCGTAGTTAGGCCTGTCATTTTTCAATGTTACAGTTTAAACGAGTGACTTTTGTCTTCTATTGTTCTCTTTTGTTATCTTTATTTATCTTTATCCTTACTCTTTGCCTGTAATCATGTCTATTTGCACGGCGAGCATCTATTGTCATACAACAATTGCATTGTACGCGCGAAATCGTTGACAAGCGACCGTACACACGTAAAAGTATTATTTGTTTTTGCTATTGTCGTTTTAATTATAAATAATTCTATTAATATCTAAGCAATTCTTGTTCAACGCGAATACAAAAACACTTCACGAGTATCGAAGTGGCAGTGGTATGACTGTTTTAGCAATTTAGATTATTAATTAATTAACACACTGTGTATATTACTCTTTTTCTGGTTTACGTCAATGTGGTAGAAATAAAGTATGTAACATGCATGAATGTACTTTACGCACTATCAGATTCCCAACTGACTTCACTTCCGCACGTATTTACACACGGTGTAACGTTAACGGCTGAATCATTAAATGGAGAAAATTGTAATTGCCATACTTACGATTCTTAACGCCGGGGCACTTGGGATGCCAACTTAATTTACCATCTCGTTCGACTTCCGCGGTTTTGTAACACATTCTCGTAATTGCGATCTTGATTTCTCTTAATGAAGAGGCTCAATAATATTTCGTTGAAAACGTTTCACAAGGTAGACATACGTATACCGAATGCGTACTTACGTATTTTCCATTTCATTTGTAAGAATCGCCGAGCAGTCTGTAATTAATAGCAATCAAGAAATCTCTGTGCCTCGAGCATTATTTTCCTTTATATTTGTCTAGTCTAACTCACATCCATTTTTTTAATTAATATTATTAAATTTATCAAATAAATATGATCTCTCGTTTCAGAAATAAAAGCAAGGAAAAAGCATGCAGGTAAGCGCCAATGAGGGATAGAGCCTATTTAACGTGTGATCAATTCATATCGATCAGCTGTTAAGGGTAATGTAATAGAAGATATGGGAAATGAAATTTGTAGGTTTTATTGACTATAATATTTATATATATTTATATCAGTAGAAAGATTTTTCTCGGAGATTCATTTAAGCACGATAAAAATTTGCGTGGCTCTTTAATCAAAATTGTATATATGTAAACTAACGGTGAGCTTCATTAAGCTTCTTTGAACGCAGAGAAAGATCTTGGTTTCCTACGAATTGGCTCGTTGAACGTCCGCGTGAAACGTACGACGGAGGCCTTCAGCCAGTTCCTGGGTGTGGCAACTAGTGCCAACAGCAACGCGGAGAAGATACACAAGAGCTGGGGATCTGCAGATAACATACAGGTAAATAGAACGATTCTTGTATCGTATAAGATTTTTATATTCGAGAAATACGTTACGTACGCGGCTGGGCTTTATTTGAAAACTTTGGAAAATTGTAAAAAAAAAGTTATAATTTTTTTAAGATGGAACATAAGGTCATGCCACCACCAAAGTACGCGCCGATTAAAAAACGCAGAAGTCGAAGGGCACAGGATTTCTCATCTTCGAGGGGTCAACTTACTGTCAGCCAACCCAACACCCCGGTACCTCAGGGGAAAGTTTTTGCACGTCAAAATCCATCTGTCAATCACGAAGAACACTCTGGTACAGTCGCTTCTTCCGGGTCTTTGACAGTCAATCGACCCAACAACGATTCGGATTCGGATACGGCTTGCGGATTTGATTCCGCTTGGCGCGGATCTGCGCAACTGTAACAGAATTTTATGACTCTTGGAAGGGACTGTTCACGCGGAGAAAAAAAGGGAAAATTGAGGTGGAACCGATATTCGCCATTTATGTTACAATGCTGGCTATTAATTTGGAATAGATACGCTTCGATAATTCCAGGGTTATATTGTGTACGTGGTTAAGCGATTTTATGAATTTAAAAAACTTATATCGACTTGTCCCTCTATGGGAAATTGTATTCGATGAAGTGACCGATCCAGGTTACTGATAGCTGAATATACTTTTGTACGATATCGATAATTTTTTTTAGGAGAAATACTGATTTAGCTAACGCTAATGCTTTTACACTAATGGTTTTGTAGTCATTAGGAACTAGGCTTAGTGACAATTATGAGATACATTTGAATATTTGGACTAGATATACTTTGGTGATACGTATGCCGGAAGCATTACGTTTTAATGACTTTTTACGTGTGATTCGACTACTGTTGGGTTTTTTTTCTTTTATTGTTAGAGATATTCAAAGTCCTTTTATGGATTATAGAAGTTCTGAGCTGTTTGTAAATATGCTCTTAACATTGTATATCTGACTTTGCGCGTAAATTACGTGTAACGTTTAAGGAGCTTGGATAGTTTCTTTATGATTTGATTATTCATTTTCTTTCACGGTGAGAACACTTCCGTGGTTAGTTATTAGGTATTTTTGGCTCCTTTTTTTTGTTAAATGTTCATTGTGGATGGTAATGACGTGTACGAGATATCGTGTGAAACTTCTTGTACAATAATACGCACATAATAGCAACGTGAAACTAAAGGACTCGAATAATATTATTTGTAGATGTGAGGATCTTGAAATTATGGACTACGTTATGAATTAAGTGTAAAGTATCCTTTGTATTTTTAGTTACTTATTAACGAATGGGTGAGCGGGGATTATTATTTTTTTTTATAATTATTAAAAATTTGATCATTTTAACGTCTACTGGAATTGTGAAAATCGTACGAATTTTAAGAGTACTCTTTCCGCGCCATCTATGGAGAAACGATTGAAACTACAAGTAAGTCCTGTCGCTGTCTGTTGATACACGTTTGAATTTTGTGTGGAAGTTTTTGAAGTTACGTGGATACTCATTCACTTTTTTATTTGAAGAATTATTTTAGTATTTAATATAATTTTTAACTTTTATTGTAATACGTTTCTTTATATATTACATTTAATTATTTTTCACATTCCTACTTGGCATAATTTAACTTTATATAATGTGGTTAGTGTGTAACCTGCAAAGTGTCAAAGATTTTTAGAGACCTAGTAAATAAGTAAGCTTGCATCTATATTAACTCCAGGATCGGCTATAATTATAGCAATGTATGACATATGTCATCCCTCTGTAAGTAATAAATATATTTATGTACATCTTGAAAATAAATATCAACAAAGCTTAGATTACTGACGATAATCATTAATTTTAGTTTTACGAAATGGGCCAACTTGGCTGCAATGACCATAACAAGATTATTACTGCTTTTCATGTTTACATAGAACTATGCGAAGGTATTAATTTGTTCTTTTCATAGTGTAGTACACTTAATATACTTAGCATTGGACATAATACTTTCTGCGACAGTAAAGCGTCTGTGGGATGTTAATTACAAATACAATAAGGATATTGACTTGATATATTTGGAAGCTAAAACAAGCAGGTCCAGTCCACATCAAATCTACATACCATGGTCAACGGCAAATTCCATATCTCTAAAGTTTATTGAACTAATGCAACAGAAACTTGATACCAACAGGTAATATTTATATACTTTTCAGCTTTTATTTCCTATTAACGTTATATTACATTTCAGACTCACGCTAGTATTCAAGGATGGTGATAGTAGTAGCATTTATTATAAAGTGAGCGAAGGTCTTGTAAAACCTGCAACACCCGAAGACAGCAAACAACAAAAATGTGTAGAAGAGAAACGACTGAAGCTGGAAAGAGAAATCCAAAAAAATGCTTCAAATTTATATGAATTGGCAAAAACCATTGACAACGAGAACACACAAGGAAGTAATCATGACATAGAAATCCTTGAATCTTCTCAACCCTCATAGGTCAATTTATCTTTTTTAACAGTGTTTGGTATTTTAAATATATTACCACAAATTTCTGTTTGAAAGAAAAACAATGTATTTCTCTTTTTCAATTCATTTCAGTAACAGTTAAAATCAAATATTAATTTTAACTCTGTATTATATATTTACATTCATTTCATTAATATTTACAAATTACCAAAATATTCTAGCTTTCTCAAGAATCTCTACTGATTCTGAAAAATTCTTTCCATTGGGTAAATATGGTGGAGTTAATTCTCTGTATGCAAGACAAACTCTTCTAGAATTTATATCTTCTCTGAGAACAGAATGTTCCCAACCATACCTGAAATGGAAAGACATTTAATTCTGTGAATTTCATAATTGTCACAATGTAATTCTATATTATTGATTATACCTAGCTTCTCCGTAAAGAACCATCAATGATCTAGCAGGCATTGGTAATCTTACCACAATGTCTTTTTTATACTGTGAATTTTGAAATTCTAGAATATCAAACGGTTTACCCTCGTTTGATTCTTTAACTACTGGAGGATAATTCGGAACATCTTCCAAATTATAGCGACTCGATTTGCCATCATAAACCGTCATTGTTAATACAGAATCTCCTAAAATATTGACAGTGACTATTCTTTCACCCCAAATCCAACAGTCATCAATGTGCGGATCTATCGATGCACCACGACCCGGATCATACTCCAAAGAGCATTGCTCAATTGTTTGAAAATTTTTTAATAATGGTACTTCAGATAATTTATCCTGGATGCTCTTTGTGTTCCCTGGAAATCCACAGAAGTCACCTATACGCAGTCGTCTCTTCTTAAAATTACATTTCGGACCATAATTCTGTAAATCGTAGTACATATTATGTAAAGTAAGAAAGTTTAATATGCATAATCTTAGGTAATGGATTAATAAAGCAATGAGATCAATATACTTGTTTCCGACGACCACTCTGTGACAATTCCCATGGTAAACTATCAAGATTTGTTAGCATTGAAGCAGCTTCGGCATCGGTTAAAAAATCTGGCTGAAAAGAAACTTAGCATATAATAATCTCACTAGTTACTGCAACGATAAATTACCTTTATATAAACTCCAGGAAAGCTTATTGATTCTCCGTTATGATTTGGATGTTCCATATAACTATTAGAATCCCATCCATGCCAGGCTTTGTCACAGTATAGGCAATAAACAAAACATGGTTTATTCTAAACATAACATGAGAATATTACATTTATAGATAATTAATGCATTATTCATGCTAATATGATAATTATTCCTGCTCACCGATGTCAAACATTAAATACCTGTAAATTACTGGCAAACTCCAATCTTGGGATGTTAAATTGTTCCTCACAGATTAAACAAGTCCGAATGCCTTTACAGCCACAAGGCCTAACCGTTTCCATTTGTTTAAATAAATAATTACAAAATAACAAATTAACAATGATAGTTACTCATCAAATCGACATAACGATTTACAATTTAATTGACCCCAACAATCACTTATAAAATACTAAATACATTGCCAAACAATTCATTAATATTTGTTTACCTAAAGTATTAATATGCAAGTATAAATAATTCATTAAATTTAAAAAAATATCTCATAAAAATTCATATCAATAAGGTTTAGGTTTATCATTTCCTCCACTCTGCTCCACTCTCTGACGCACTGCCCCATCGCCTAACCAACATATGAAATTACTGTAATGGGCCCATACTTTAGAGTGCCACCCGGTATAAATCCATGCGTCTTACGAAGCTTACGAATATCACGCATAGTATATCTATATATATACATAAAAAGACCAATCAAAACGTGGATAGGGTTCGGCGGTCTTTCGCTCAGACGGCGCTTCAAGACCAAAATAAAATTGGCAGAGATGAGTAGGGAGATGCACAACGCCACGGTTTCAGGCGATATCAAAAACATGGCGCCAAATAGTACAGGCGAGTCTGGAAGTAGGTTTTTGTAATCATTGCCTCCGTCGACAACGCGAATCCCGTCGTAGCCGAGCTAAACGTGAACACGAACGTGTAGCTTGGCGGGCAGAGGTTCTCCGCTACCTCACCGCTGGTTCCCAAAGCAACCCTTAGAACGAGACCGGGAACTATAGAACTTCAATTTTTGAAAAATGTTTCATTAGTATTAACTTCACGTAGGTAAGATAAAAGCATTCGTACAGAAGCCCGGTAGTGACAATAGATTTCCTGGCACTTGGCCCTCTATGAGGGCTAAAAGCCAAAAAGGAATAAGAAGAAGAAGGAAGAGAGAAGAAAAAAATTAGTTGCACAGAAATATTGAAAAATCGAAAAAATTGAATAAAGCTTTCCAAATAATAGTGAATATTATTGGATCTTGCTTTACTTTCAAAATTTAATCAAAATGTAAAGTTGAGCTCAATGAAAATCTCGGTTCGTATACGGAGTAGATAAAAATTGAATTGAAATTATAGAACATCGAAAATAAATTAATTTCAAATTGAAATATTAATAAATGATGTGTTTGGAACATTAAAATAATTAATTAAATCATTAAAGTAAAATATTGATACTTAGAAATTGGAAATTCTGGCCAAGCATATTTAGAAGTACTGAAAGTTGCCCAAAATTGTGTGCGCGCAAAGTTGTCGCGCAGGCTCGGCGGTGGGAGCAGGCGGATGGTGGGGGGAGCGCTCGAGGCAGTGCCCGGAATCGGAGCGCTCATTCTTCCTCGAGCCGGTCTCCTATACCGGTCTCTTGGAAACACCCCTCTCATCCCTTTCCAACTTTCTTCTATTTCTATATTTATTTCTTTATCCTTCATTCTTTACTTTCTTGCCTATTTCATTCCTTATTTCTTCATTACTTTTATAACTCTATTCCTTACTTTTCTACTCCTTTACTTTTTTTTATTTCTACCTTCCTTTCTGTCTTCTCGTTTTACTCAGTTCCCTCACACTTTCCAGTGTGCTTGTTCTACTTTTATCTTACCTACGTGAAGTTAGTACTGATGAAACATTTTTCAAAAATTGAAGTTCTATAGTTCCCGGTCTCGTTCTAAGGGTTGCTTTGGGAACCAGCGGTGAGGTAGCGGAGAACCTCTGCCCGCTAAGCTCACGTTCGTGTTCACGTTTAGCTCGGCTACGACGGGATTCGCATTGTCGACGGAGGCGATGATCACAAAATCCTACTTCCAAACTCGCCGCTATGATTTAGCGCCATAATATTGATTTCGCCTAAAATCGCAGCGTTGTGCATCTCCCTACTCATCTCTGAAATTGGTTTCTACAAACTCGACCCACTGGCAAACCTACTCATTTCTGATAGTCTGTGGTAGTCTGCTCAGAAATCGATAGCGCAGTGCCATCTAGAGTAAAAGTCATTGTCGCGCAAACGTCAAAATCGAATAAATAGTCGTCTGTAGTAGCATTCGAGCAGACGTCACGATACTGATGACGGGGTGAGAATGGGGCGCGAGGAAGTGTCAATTTGATTATCATTGGTCATCGACGTTCGGTGTACGCGAATTGTGATTTAGCAACAAACCACCGATGGTTGTCAAATTGCGGCCGGTGATATTCGTGGGTGCCTCAGGGCGGCGAGATAGGCCGCCTTTTTAATTTCAAGGGAGGAATGACGCTGGAGGATCCCTTCTTTGTCGTCAAGGAGTAAGTTCACAAAATGGGGCTTGGATTATCTTTACGTATCCAACGACATATCACTTTTGCCCTAGCCTTTCGGAGTATCAGATAATATAGTTGACAAATTATATATTATTCAATTGTTACGGTCAAAGAATATTAAGGTCTTACCCTTGTAGGTCAAGGAATTTTCTTCTATATACATATACATGTATACATCTATACGTCGCTGGTATAAAATTATAGCAGTTCTTGCCGCGTGAAAACAATCAATTTTACTTTATTGTTTTCACTTATTCTTTTTTATTTTTTAATACGCAATGTTTTTATTACGGATTATAATTCTAACGTAGATATTCATTTTTATTCGTTTCTTTGCATGGGAATATCAAAACGCGATAACCCGCAAATCTTCGTATTGTCTTTTACGAGTTGCATCATATAAACTTGTATATAGCGCATCTTCCAGCGAATGGAGACTTTTCAATTGCATATGTATAAGGAGGATCATTTTACTTTAGCGAGGTGTGCAAAGCTTTGAACAAGACTCGAGGA
Organism: Trachelus troglodyta; assembly: GCA_030142635.1. Taxonomy (NCBI): domain Eukaryota; kingdom Metazoa; phylum Arthropoda; class Insecta; order Hymenoptera; family Cephidae; genus Trachelus; species Trachelus troglodyta. The sequence continues at coordinate 34,753 of JARQTJ010000315.1, forward strand.
TTGTATGGTCGTTGGACTGAGCTACAAGATGTTACGGTCGTTACTCCTACAATAGCTGGAGGTCTTCCTGTTTCCCGCGAAGAGTTAGAATGGACAACCACTGAATTAAGAAACGCTCTTCGTTCCATCGAGTGGGATCTCGAGGATTTGGAAGATACAATCTATATCCTTTCCATATTTGCTTTTGAAGAATTACGTTATACTTAGGCCTCGTTTTTTTACAGGAAAATAAGTAAAAAATTTTATATTTTCTATTAACGCCTTGACCTCTTTGCACGTATCGTAGAGAAAAATCCCACGAAATTTAAAATTGATAACAAGGAGTTAACTATCCGGCGGAATTTTATCGAACAAACACGTGACGAAGTCAAGGTAAATGGGTTTATAAAAAGATATAGTGATAATAGATGAATTGTATATTATTACGTGGGCGTGAATAAAATAAGAATTTTATTTTTCGTCGTTTTGTAGATTATGAAAGACAAGATGAACTTAAGCAGAGGAAGAGACCGCGATCGTACCGCAAGACAGGTTTGTTTCACTTTAAGATCTTGTTATAGTAACTTTCCCTTGGGACAACGTGTTATCGTTTGGTGAATAAATATTCGTTTGTATGATAAGAATAAGGGTAAGAAGTCCGGGATAATGGTATTTATTATAATAACGTCAGCTAGTTGTATGATTTGTCAATCATTCAATTCATACGATCCGGTGTTTTATGTTGCTAGATAAGAGAGAGCCATCTGTGGCACAGATTATTATACTATTTCGTACTTACATCTTTGAAGTTAAAAACTTAAACTTCATAACCTAATATTGGAACTGTCAAATATCCTAATAATTTTGAAGAACTATGACATGGATTATTTCAAATAGAAATTTTTATTTGAATTTGAAATCATTTCAGAAATTCTTGAAAGGATTGTCATAATGGTGTACATGGTAATTTAAGTGGTTATATAAATTGTCTTATTCAATGTTAAGAATGACAAGAGTTTTTGAGATTGTGAATCTGATTTTTGGTCTCATCTTAAAATGTATTATTGAATATGGAAAAATAGATTGTTTATAGTTGTGGATTTTATTGTGCAGCCACTTTTGGATAACAGCCCTGCCAGGGTTCCTGTCTCTCATGGCACAACAAAATATAGCAAGTTGGAAAATGAGATTGACAGTCCAAATCGACAATTTTTGGATGACACCTTGCTGCAACAGAATAGCATGATGCATCAGCAAGATGAACAGTTGGATATGATTGGAGAGAGTATTGGAACCCTCAAAACAGTATCCCGCCAAATAAATTCTGAATTGGATGAACAGGCTGTGTATGTTTGATATAATTTTTTAGCAAAATTTTTTAGCATTCATTTAAATATAAATACTATAATCTAACTTTCAGTATGCTGGATGACTTTGGGAACGAGCTGGAAGTTACAGACTCAAAATTGGATGCAACTATGAAGAAAATGGCTAAGGTTCTCCACATGAGCAATGGTAATTATGATAACTACATTCCCGCTCCTACTACTTCTTCCTCTACTGTCGAGGAACTTGTTTCTAAACCATCTTCTCTGTCTTCTTTATCAACTACTTTGACTAATTGTTTTTTATGTTCTGGCGAGTAATGTTTATAAGAATTATACAACATGATTCTTTGGAATATTATACATAGAGAATACTTATTTGAAACACGTTATAGTAAAACAAATTTAAGATGCACTGGCAATGCAGATACTGGTTTTGTTTTAAGTTCTGTTTAACTATTCTTTAAAGAAAATCACATAGTACTCCATTATCCAATTTACCGATACTCACATGTTTCTGTTAAATTGTCTACAAATGCGTTACGTTATTAATTTAATTCAAATGAGCTAAACGTATTTAGGAACACACATGAATTATGAAAATATTAAGAAAAAATTACACTATTAATATCCCAAAGCTAATATCTCCTCATACTTCACTGTCGATACTCTAATGTCACAGAAACTGTTTCATCCCTAGTACTATTTATTTTTCAAAACGGTGCAATCTCAGAGGAATATATATTGTTAAATAAATCGTATTTAAAGCTAAAATGATTCAATATATTGAATTCATACAAATGTATGTAATTTAGTAAATGCTAAACGAAACTTATGCCAAATTATTTATCAAGCAGGGATAAGTATTTATGTCCAACAAAAAGAAGTACCATGGACCAGTAATAAATGATGCTAGTTATTTTGTCAGTGATTATTAAATGCCAAATAGTTATTGAGTAATACATAACTTTTCAAAAGTCAATGACTCTCACAGAAGAAAACTTGACTGTAAATAGACATCCCTATGAACTATACCTCTTCAATCTGTAAAGCAGGCCTTCAAAAGTTCGCTGGTTGCAATTGTCTATAAGATGCAACTGCTACTCGAAGCAGACATTTATTGTTGAGGGAATTTGTGACGATATATTAACTTAGAAACTGTTGTAGCTGACATATGGAAACACTGTTTATATAACCATTAAGTAAACATTAATGTTACTTCTGTACGTCGATAAAAGAAATTTAACAATTAACAACAGTAGTATGTAACTAACAAGAGAAACTAGTTCTCGTAATCGACCAGTTGTGATGATAGATTTGACCAATAAAATCTGAGATCTAGTTTACTCGTCAAAGTATCTGTGGTAATACCTTCGTTATTTCACAGGTAATTTAACATAACACCCTTTAATTATTACAACATGATAATTCCACAAAAGGTTAAGTTTACAAATGTTAATTATTTTTCTCATAATTTAATTTTTTACATTGGAACTCTTATCGAAAGATCAAATAATATCAATTTATCAGAAAGTTGTGCTTTTCTCCTTATCATCATACTGCAGCCATTAATAGAATATCAAAATAAAATGTTGAAATAGTTTTACAAGTGGCGCATGTGATGTTACTTTCCGTTTGTTTTAGATCGGAGACAATGGGTAGCCATAGGAGTGTTGACTGCTATATTGGTATTTCTAATTATTTTGTTTATAATTAAGTGAATCATTTAATTTCGCAGAATGGACATAAGCGATTGATTCTCTTTTTCCTAGCATTTAATATAATCTAGTAAGTTAAATTTCATTATACCAGCATATTTATTTATTACGGTACTACTATTTTAACACCAATGAAAATAAACACTTATAGTTACTATATAAATGGTCGTATGTTCTGTAATGCTCCCTTGCGCTAACTCAAAAGACATTAAAGAATTTGCCAATGTATTGTTTTTGCTTTGGTTAACATTTTCAATATAATGCATTGCTAGCACGGTGTCAATTATACAATGCTTTCAGAATTAGAGATGCGTAGGTACTCACATTCTTTAAATAATTTCTCCAACTAGCACAATTACCTCTTTAACATTCTTCTTCTTTTTGCTTAGTAAATCTTCACCACTTCATCCTGAATCCCTTGTACAAATTTAAGTATTTAATTAAGATCAAATAACGTCACTTGAAAAGATATTATCATCTAATTGTACTATATCTGCTAATTGTATAATTAATGTTTTTGTTGAACCTTCAATTACTAAATGAATGTATCTTCAAGGTACTTGTGAAGTGCAAATATTTATATAAACAAATTCATACGATCCTGCAATACGTTAAAATTCTTTTATTCTCGTAATTTCCTCCGCTACACTTTGTACTACGCTAAACTGTAAAAGTGTTCTATTATATTATTTTATATAAGTAAAAAAAAAGCTTTGAAAAAATCGTTTCGTTTCGTAACATTGATACGACAAAATTATTAAATGATTCTACTGTAAAGTACTTTTTTTTCTGAGGTACACACAGTCTCATGATTTGCCTCCTTAATATTTAGTAATATTCTTTATTAGGGTGCTTGCGAATTTACCTGTTTTATGAAAAACTCTTAATCTTTGTAATCGGAATATAGAATCGCTGTTACTTTATCTGCACACGGTTATAAAAACGAATATATGATAGCTCTTACACTGTTTCCTTATTGCGACTTACGTAAACCGTTCGTTTCAAAGTATGGCTAGCGATCAAACTGTTTCTATGATCAAAATCTTTGGTATAACGTTCATTGTATTGCAATCATTTTGCATCATATTAATGTAGCTGAACTCCAAAGAACATGAAAACACTTTCTGTTTAACTGACACGTTAAATAAAATAATCTAGTTGTAAATGTACAAATAAAACAGTGTTATTAAAGGAATATTATTGGTACAAATTTGATGGTGCCGCGTTTATCTACGTAATAGATACATACATCTAGGGTTCTAGACGAACACGCTTATAGCATTCCGCTGGCAACGCTTTTTTAATATCTTCTATATTTTCCACTTCGATTCGAAGTCTGTTGACTTCGTCCTCATAATTCTTAACCCATTGGGTCTGCAAATTTTTTGCATCCGTCAGCGCTCGAATTCTCTCATCCAAATTGGCAGCCTCTATTTCCTTTTCAGCAGCTACCAATCGCTGCTCCAACGAATCCAACTGTTTTTCGTCTAATTAAAATTTCAATATATTTTTAATTGTAATACTCTTTATACGAGGACGTTTTTTTATTGACAAACAACTTACCAATCTCTGGAAGTGCCTCGAGTTCTTTTATTATTTCTGTCACTTCAGCTAATGCTTTATCTACTTGTTGAGTTGCGAGTGTAACGTTTGTTTTTGTTTGTCCAATTTTATGATTTGCCTAAACAATTAAGGTTTTACGAATAAAATATTTTTTTAACTGTATTCTGTATTATGGTATAATACAATTATGCACTTACATCGCTTGTGGCGTTACCCTCTTGTGCTACTTGGATTTCATACCGCTTTACTGCGGCTTCCGTTTCTGTTACTCTGACATGTAACTTCTCTGCTTCATTCCCTAAACTTAATGCTTCGGATTTTGTTTTATTGGCTTCTACTCTGATAGCATTTGCGTTGGCACTTGCTATGTCGGCATTTAACTAGGAGCATGTAAAGCAAAAGTTTAATTACGTTTTAAGACAGTCTATAGAAATACTCACTGATGCTTACCTGTGCATCTTGTGCAATATTTCGTGCATTCACAGCCTTTTCTTGGGCGCCATTTAGAATCTCTTGTGTTTCGGCACTCTTAGCATGAGATTCATCCACCAATTTCTTAATTTCATCGATACCTCTCAGTGCCTCTTGAGCCTTGATTTTTTCTCGTTGTACTTCAGCATCAAATTCTAAATCGCAATTGATTATACTTTAGCAAACATTCAACAGGATTACATTGACGGTAGTAATTGATATTTATAAAAAAATAAACATACCGCTTAACTTTTCCAAAGTTTCCTGAGCTTCTCTCAAAGTCTGATCTCCACGTTTTACAGCATCATTTGCTTTCTCGTTAGCCTTGTCAACCTCAGCCAGCAATTCGGCAGTTGCTGCTTGCTGATCTTGAGCTCGGGTTAATAGATCTTCCGTTTTCCGAACTTTCTCACTCATTTCATTAATCAGATTCTCATTTTGCTGAAGTAGCAGTTGAGCCTGCTCCTTTATTCTTAAGCCCTATGATTTTAAACACATCATAGGAATAGCTTTGGGGTACATCTAGTAAACAGTAACAGTAAGGCTGATAACAAAATTGATAATATTTACCTCATTACTAACTGCTTCCACTTTCATTTGCAAATCCTTGATATCTACCGATGGGACAGCTACATTGAGTAATAAAATATTTAAAGATTCTTGCAAAACAGCTGCGGACTTTTCTGCTGCTATGTTACTCAGATCTTTAACTTCAGTTAGACGTTCAGACAAAAGTATCAGCTCATTTTCCAAAGACTTAATTTCGTCGCTGAAAAAATTGAATAAATAGTAACGTTCTACATTGTATTAAATAACTTTTGTTTATATATTAAAGCATAAAGTGATACCTGATGTTCGAATATTTTGAAATTGTCATCTTTGCCAAATCATAAGCCTCTATAGTGGTATTGCGAACTCCTTCCGCCAGAACCTGAATCTTTTTCGCCTCGTTGGTATTTCTAAAGGAAAAAGATAACATTAAGATGAAAAAAAAGTAAGTTTGCAAGAATAGAATTGATAGATTATCAAATTCACACGTACCCGTCTGCCAGTATTCGAGCTTCCTGAGCGATTTCAGTCATTTGCTGATTCTGTTGACCAACTTGTTCAGCATGTTTTCTAGCATCTGCCAATGCAGTAGCGCCATCAATTGCCAAATAACTCTCAGCTTCCTAATTCGCATTCATAATATTAATATAAAAAAATTTACAAATCAACTTTTTGTTTTGAATGATTCTAAACTCACAGCTAGCTGTTCGTGTATTTTATCCAATACTTTCTCTGCCTCGTCGATACTCAATAAACCTTCCTCCGTGATAGCCCCTGCATCTTTAGCTGTCGATACAACATTTTCTAATGTCTCTTCTATTTCAGTAAGCTGTTCATTTAGCTCGCCCAATTGTTCGACCAGAGTTTTGTTCTCATCTATTAAAATAAACTCATTATGAATATTATTCAAGTAAAAAATGTATAAATAATTCATCAAAACTTACTTCCAGATCCTTGTTTAGCTATCTGCAACAACGTGTTCACTCTATTCTGAACATTTTTCAGTTCTTTCTCAAAGTCAGTATCTTTTATCACCGTGGGACTGCTGTTAATTTTCCTCAAAGTTTCTTCCAACTCAGCTAAATGTCTTCTATGTGCATTCGTAGCATCTTGCACAAGATTGTAACACGGTGGACAATCTACACAACCATCTTGCCTGTTATGCTTATTTTCTTTGCATCTATCGCACTTCCTTCCTTCTACGTTGGTCAAGCACTAAAATATTTTTTAATTCTAAATAATTTCAAATGCATTAATCTAAATTTCAAATAGATTTATACTCACAGGACACTGTCCGTAGGCATCGCACTGTAAGTCTTGTGATCCGATTTCGTCACACTCACAAGATTTACAGCCTTCGCGACTAAATCCATACTGAAGTGGACGACAAACGTCACATCTCTGTCCAGTTACTCCTGGTCTACATTGACATTGTCCAGTAATGACATCACAGGTACGATTGTACGAACCTTCAGGATCACAATTACACGTGGTACAACCCTTGAAAGAAATTTTTAAGGTTACTGATACTTTTTCTATTACACTTGTAGACAAATTTAATATTGTTAACCAAAGAGATAAGATAAATACCTCCCCACTGTTTATTTGATAATATCCATCCTCGCACTTGTCACAATTTCTACCAATTACATGTGGCTTGCATGAACAGTGTCCACTAATTTGTTGACACGGTGCAACACTTCCATCCTCTAACTCGAGAGAGCCTGCTGCATAACATTGACACAACTTGCATCCATCTTCCTTGCGCTCGGATAAAGCGTCCCCGTAATATCCTGGAAGTAGATGCACGTGACAATTTTGTTTCACCCACCAAACAGTCGGTATACAGTCAAAAAATATATCACGTACCTGATAAGCATTCCTCGCAATGAAATCCAGCAGTATTGTTCACGCACTTCAAACACTCTCCTGTTTCGTGATTACAATTTCGAATAGCATTTAAGTCGATGTTATTATTGCACTCGCAAGGTCGACATGCAATGCCCAATTCAGGATTTCCAAAGAAACCATCCGAGCACATTTCACACCTGGCACCTATTAAATAGATAATATTTTTTTATAATATACAAATAACAAATAGTTTGATTATTTATTAGTTTTTATACATACCTGTCCGACCCACAGGACATGCTAGACAAATTGGATCAGGGCTGTTACCCAATAGAGTACATGGTCCATTGTCTGGACATGGACACGGTTTACAGTCGTTTGATGTTCCCTTCAACGGATAACCGTAGTATCCACGACTACAGTATTCACAGTTATCTCCAGCAGTGTTATGTTGGCAAATACATTGACCTACAGCCGATATTCAATATTGAGATTATAGAGAGACTGTAAGGAACATTTTAGAAATGTAATAGTTATTAAGTACCAGTCTCAGCCTCGCAAATGTCAGCGTGACCGTTGCAGTTGCATGGTACGCAAAGTGCAAATGGTCCTCCGCCGTTTGAATGATCATGATGAAAACCAGGTGCGCAAGATTCGCAAAACTGCCCTACGTAACCATGTGGACATTGACAGTGCTCCACCCAGTCTGCAGGTTCTCCAGCGGCACCGCGACGCGCTGTTTCCAGGTGAACGTCGTCCAGGAATCCTCTACCTGTAAAACCAGATAAAAATATAATCTTTGAAAGTCACAGAGGTGTCTGTTTCTAAGACACGAGACATTAAATGTTTTTTTTACCTTGGTGAGTGTAAGTTCCACGGATTTTGATAGCAGTCAAATTTGACAGGATTGATATAAATTCTCTTGCTGATAATCTTGGCTCCCATTCGTAATCTAGATGTTCGTGTAATCTGAATTTATACTCTTGAGCCTGTAAAGTAACGATGTACGTTATATTAGACATAAAAAAATCCAGGATTACAATAATTTAACGAAATATAAAATAAACACACTTACAGCTACTGTCGGCATTCTGTTTCCTTGGCCGAAAATTGGCTGTGTTATCTGCTTTCCGTTTGACCCTATAAGAATGATGTCGCGAGCTGTAGGAACCGGTCCGGTTTCTCCGATTGTCAAAATAAAGGATAAATCTTGATTGTAAGACGCTCTTTGATCGCCGAGGAATCTGTCTATAAAATATAAAAATTGAAATTAGAAATTGTATGAAATTCAAAAAGGCAATTGAACTAGTCGCATATTATAAGGATACACTAATTACATACCTGGTGCCACGAAATAGACATTGTCACGACCAGGTGCTATTACCGATATAGTTTGAGTAAGAGGATCGTAATGCGGTTGGAATGAATTTCCAGCAACATCTGCAGACCATTTTTCAGTTCCTCTTACAAATAAACTCTCAATCGCGACTTTAGCGTAGCCTAATGCTGGGCTGCACACGGACGAATGTCCATAGCAGAAGCAAGGTGTACAACCAAATTCATTTTCAGAGGCAAGATTAAAGTATCCTGGTCGACATCTGTGCACAAAAAATATAATAAAATATTTGTTTTCTTTCCTAATTTTACATTCGCCACCTATACGTACTCTCTGCAACGTTTTCCCTCTACATTTTCCTTACAGGCACAAACTCCTGTCTCTGAATCACAATTCGGCGTGTTATCGAATGATCCCGGAACACTGCACTCGCAAGACGTGCATCCGAGTGAACCAAAATTGTAATGATTTTGTGCACAACGATCACATTTGTCCCCGGTAACGCCTGGTTTGCATTGACACTTTCCTTCGCTGTTGCACTGAAGACTTCTTGATCCTATGGACACAGATTTGACATCAATAACAGAATACATTTATCCATCAAAGTCAACATACCCATTTCAACGCAATTACAGGGCACACAATAATCGTCTTCGTGTCGCTGATAGAAATTCTCGCGACACCGTTCACAATTCACTCCGTCACGATTGTCATTGCAGTCGAGACAGTGTCCACCGTGACCCGTTGCCTTGTAGAGTTCCTTATCGAAATAACATCTGTCTGAATATCCATTGCAGTTACAAGCTAAAACACAGAACAATAATGAAGGATAATTTTTAAACGAAAATTATCATACACATAATTATTCTCTCATTTTCAATAAATAATTCTAATCGCGTATAGTGGATCACTCACTAGATTCTGAGTACCAAGAAAATCTACGATCCCAACGATGCGACGTACTAACGTAATTTATTAGCGTGAGTAAACTCACGAATTTAATCGTTAATGGCATTACGTTAATTAATAAAAGGACTCCAGATAAATTCATCAAAAACATTGTCTGAGTGGTGAAGAGAAGATGAATCTACATAATTAAAAATTTTTAAAGCCCATAGATAATTTTGCACGATAATTAAAATTTAAACGGTGATATAAAAATATCTCCAGACTATCTCGTCTAATGGTATTTCGAGTACTGAGCTCTGGATACAGAAAGGAGCATCATACTCGTACGCGAACAATCCCCACTTGAAAGCAAGCAGCGAACGTAGAAGGTAAAGCTGGTTAGGTAATGCCGACGTGAACACCGTGCACGTCTTTACAGGGCGATCAAAAAGACAACGTCCAAGTTCTAGATACGCGAGGGAGATGATCCTTAAAATGAAAGAAGCTCTAGGAAGAGCAGCGTGCGTGAGCCCAGCATCCAAGACGTAAGTTTCGTTTTGCGTTCCAGCGTAAGAGCCAATAAAATTAAAAGTAAGAAACTAAGTAGTCTTGAAGAAAAAAAATTCTTCGACCCATTAAGACTGGCTAATTCTCTTTTATATAAATTCCTCTTGTTCGTTCCATTACTTGGAAATGGGTCGACCTCTGTCTTCGCTCCATATTCAGTAAGGAATCCTTGTGCCACGAGGATGTATTAAGGAATGGCAGAAGAATTGTACTGCACAGAGAAATCAGTATTCACTTTTTGATCAAATAAATAAATATCCTTAGCCTCAGAGTGGTATTGATTTACCGGGCTGCGCTTTGATCTCGCGTTAACGAAGGTCGCGCGCTTGTTTCGGGGCACCGTGTATAGAAACGTGAGAAGTGAGTCTTTGAAAAGCAGGTTTCTCGAGTCCCACCTACTCATTGCCCAGGGCACTGGCCCTTAAACATATCCTTCCGCCTTTTATGTAACCTAGTAACACAAGAAGTTCATGCAGATCTTGGACAAAGGTCCACGAGAACTGTACCACTTGTACCATTTTGCAAGTTGTTATCATTTGTATTTTAATCCTTGGCGATAACGACGAATGTGAAAAAGCAAGTATTTTAAATTCTGAACACAATGTCCAGAAACGTATCAAGGCATTACGGCGAATAGGATATAACCCATAAATCACTCTTTGGTAATAAGACGTGACTGCATTCCGCAGTTTCTCCATACACTCTTCTTCCAGTACCGTATCGAAAGGTCAATGAGTAAACGGCTCTTTAAAATAATCACCGGTAACCATATCGAATCTCACGGACACCCCATAGAATCAGGTTCGCTATATGCCAGAAAGAAAGAACACGTATGCAAGATGCGTCGCGGCGGCGTCCACAAAGAAATTGGCTTGCCGCAAATGGAAGGGAATCCTTTTATTTTATTAGTCACCATAACCATGGGGTTCCCTTTGTCAATATCTTTAAGGTATTCTCTACCAAGACCATTGCATTTGTAAATACGTAAGCTTGATCCTCCATGATACGTAAGAATACTCCAAGGACACAGTTGGGGGCGAGCATTATTCAAGAAGCGATCAATTCCTGCGAACTGGTTGGTCCATATGTGTACTGGAAATAAACTCCACGTGTGCTTATGGGAAAATACGTATCAGCTGAGGGCAGACTTAAGGAATATAACGCATGAGCAAATGTTTTGCGAGAGTCGCGACCTGCATGTTTATACAGAGACCCCACCTACCAAAGTGTACAGTATACGTAGCTATTCCAGCCTCTTGGTCAACGCCATATTAGGCAGTGTCTCACAATGGGGTTCTAAGCCAGCGAAGCGTGACTGCCGTCCAGGTAAAATAATAGACAGATAAAAGCAAACGTCTCGCCTCGGTAAGGAGACCAAAAGTAGTAAAGCCATTTCTATGTGACTCCTAAACCTGGTCGGTGTTGTTAATATTTTTAAAATCATTCTTTGTATATAATCCTTGTTATGACTATTAAACTAAAGTACTTCCATGGTTGTTAATATTGATAAGAGCTGTTTATGGATAAAGATACTCACGCTGACATTCATGTGCATCCGTGGTTGTAGCTCGTCCCCAGGGTGCGTCGTTATAAAATGGCAAACATTCGTTACAGTCAGGACCAGCTGTGTTGTGCTCGCAGCTATGAAACGTCAACGAAGTTAGTCATTGTTGATTTATAAAAACTTGAAGTCTGTGAATCTTATACTATATCTTTTTCCTCTTAGAATCTTTACTATCACTCAGCTGATTGCTTGAGGATACACGTCTGATTGATTAATGAGAAAGCTAACCGGCATACACGTCGAGTCCTTCCATCAACACTGGTACTGTTCACGCATTCTCCAGCATGACCATTGCAGGCACAACGTGCACCAACAGCCACATCAGCTATGGCGTAATAATAGGTTTTCAGTACTTGGTCATCGCCAAAGACTTCATCACCGAAAGTGTTGAGTCTGTCTAGGGTGATCCTCAGGTCAGTAGCCTGTACCCATTCCTGAAGGGATAATAAAAATCCATGAATATTACAGACCGTTCGAAAAAGCTAAATAATACTTTTTTATTTTTCAATATTGGGCCATACCTGTAACTCTGGATTGGACTCAAAGTTGTATGCAGAAGGTCGACCCTCCAGAGTGGAAAATGCAACGGTTCCCTTGGACAAAGGTGATATATCCGAATATTCAGACGTGCACAATACACGAGTATCATCTCCACGAGTAGTTTCCTTAAAATCAGGCAATCCATACGTATCTCTGCAGGTGGCAGAATAAAACTGATAAGGCTGCCAAGGTGACTTTTCATTCTTCCTCTTGAAGATGCCCCAGCTCTCAGGACGTGGAGATTCAAACAGCACTCGAACGTAGGTAATATCGAAGGTCTTTCCTGCGGTACAAATAATACAATTAATTAATAAAATACATAGATCATAGAATTAACGTGATATAAAATTCCTTGCAGAGTTTCATAATCCCGTTACGCCACTGCAATACCGTCAAGCCGCAGGGTTGCAGCAGCCGTATCCCTTATGAATGGACACGTGGCTCGCAGCCGTTCAAGTTAACTACTATGCATATACAAGAGTGCTTTCATCGTTGAGATAATCATCTTAAAAAGTCTTAAAGATCTATCTCTGAACGCTGGAAAAATTATCCATCTCTCTATAGAATTCATCTAGGGATTTTCTTTTAGGCTGCAAACACACTGCATTCTTGCAGCTTCTGCCACAAAGTCGACAGAGAATCTGTGCATTCGAGCGCATAACGATCCACGTCGAGATAATCATCTCAAAAAATTTAATCGGAGCACGGAGGCTGGAAGATTTATTCCTGTCTTGCATTCGGTTTGCCTTGTATGATTTATCAGTTTCCCCATGACAATATCGCTTCTTGTGATTGGTCGGATCTTGACTGGTTAAATGATTTTACAAGATAGAAGAGCAATAGAATTGCTAATTGGATATAACTAGACTTTAATAATAGATTCGATAGTCTAATGCTCCATGCTGAACCATCTAACAGATGCTGTTAAGACTATTAAGCGTTGCTTCACGACGCGTAACGGAATCGCTAATTAACAAATCGTACAAGCTACCTGGACTGAGTTTATGTATTCAAACCTGTTCCCTGTACGTTTATGAGCATCGGTATGTCCTGGGGATCTTTATTCTTCTCGATTTTCTTACCAGCCACTATTCCGTGGGCGTTTTATACTCAGAATTTAATTCTTGGACTTGGTAGAAGTCTACACGTTATGCTTGCATCGGGCACTAATTTCGGATCAAGATAAATTTTATTATTTCTTAATAAAATGAATTAGCGCTTAACATATAATTATGGTGAATACTTAAATAATTTTTTTAATCGTGATAAAAATATTATTTTGATAAATAAATTACACGTCGCTTCTCTTGAATTTATATATGATAATAAAATGCCAATGTAGTCTAATCAAATTATCACAACTATTATTCGCGTATCAAGAGATAACATTTGTTGTTATATAATCTGCAAAGACTCCGTAGACAATTTATATTTGCCATAAACGTACGGGTAATCGTTATAATAAAAATTATCAACTCGCTCGCAAGTCCTGATAGTCAGGTTATACTGTCGTAGAGTTCAAAAGTTCATCGTGGGGACCCTTTCTCGAGGCTCTTAATGAATGGAGCACTCTTCTTCAGCGTATTTACGAACACGCGAGTGTTTATTATCTATTTCGAATAATCTGACCTAATGAGGAATCAGGTTGAGACATTCCCATTTCGCTGGATTCGATAAAGACTCCTCCTGATATTACAGAGCTATATTATATCAAGTACTTAAACTTATAATGATCTTAAATCTTATTATGAAAGAAAATTAATATTAAATTCTAATGCGATGAAAACGTACCAAGATGAAGTGTCAGGTTGACCTGGTTTGGATATTCGATTCCTTCATACATAGTTTCAGACTGCCACCATGTTGCATTGTCATTGTTATCGTGGTCTGTTAAGAAGGATGCTGGATGATCTCCAAATCGACAATAAGTACAGGACTTCCTTTGTACTCCCGTTTGCTTGCAATATTCTATTGGCACGTTATCTTGTCCACACGTGTTCGTCGCTTCCATGAGGACATAGAATGCCGCATTTTCAAACGGTGGTATACACCTCTGAAACACATTGAAATCTACTACTCACTAATCGCTTTTCTAGTTGAATATTAGCTTTGCTTGTTTACGGGCGACTCTCTATTATTTCAAAATACTTATTCATACATGCGGTTTATGCTGTATCTAATCTAAAATGCATGCAGTTTCTTCAATAGCAGTACAAAGTCAGTAAAAAATTAAGTGCAGTGTTGCAAATCATATGAAAAAAGTTCTAATGTATCGGGGTCGTTTTATTTTATTCTTCATTTTCGTTAAAAACATCCACGGGGATTCCCCGATTTGAATTAAGCGCCTTATGAAACGCAGGTTCCGCGAGAAAATTATGTCTTACGCCAGACGGGGAATCACAGGATCGATGTATCTCGATACCACGTAATCGTTGATCGAACGAGTAGCATTCGATTGCGCGGGAAAATTTACAGCGAATGTATTCACAACTAGAATATGTGCAAAATAATTTAAATCTTACTTAAGATACATGAATAAAAAAATGCAGAGAATTAATTAAATCGGCCGACAGTTTAGAATTATGAAATTCTTGGAGGCTGATATTATTAATCGATAATTCTATGATCCAGACTTACTTTTAGAAATTTTTCGCCAATAGTCAAATAAGATATGAATAGAAAAAAACGGTACTTTTTGAAATTCCAGGGTACCCTGTCTAATCTGAGTTTGCAGGAATAATGATAACGGTCCACCCATAGTCACATAAGCAGCCTTAAAACTCTGCCACTAAGGATTTAAGCTTAGATGAGTTCCAAATGTTCTAGTAAACCTTAGCTTGGTATTACTGTAAAGTACAAGCAGGTAGCAATGCTGAATTGTACTCATTCAAAAACAAACGGCTGTCCCTAAAGCTTTTCAGGAAGCATTGAATATTTCCTGGAAATTCATGCAGATGTTCGGCGCGCATCTGGCAAGAAGGAATGCGTGAACAAAGTTGAGACGTTAAAGATGAAATAAAATACGGAGTAGTAGAAATATTTATCGCACTGGCGAAGGCAGTGTGTTCCAAATATGAAAATTTTCAATGGATTTCTACAAGAGAAAACTATCTCTAGGCTACTTTATCATTCCCGCATTATCATCGAAAGTTCAAGCAACTTCAAATCTCATGATAACCCTCAACCCTACGTCCCTACCAAAACTAAAAGTAAGTCGTCTAAAAATAATCTCACTCCTTCCCATGTGTCTATGTGAGCGACGTGAGTTTAGGCCGGCGCGACATAAACGCACTGCATCTAAAAACAGCTTAAATAAATAATTGACATTGTTAAATGAAATTATCACGAGTGTATTTCTTTTTTCTATTCGTTTTTTCTCTAGTTTACAGTCATGACGTTATCATCGACAACGATATCGTTCCCCAAGAAATCTTCTCTCGCATTATTCAATTTCTTCAGCTACCATGCAAGATTAATCTACAGCTTCTACATTATACTGGAACCTGTATCTGAACCTTTGCTTGGTATCGGCCAATTCTTCGTATCAGAAGAATTTACATGGTTTAGTATTACCAGCTGCACGCAAGACTCGACATGCACGATATAGAGTAAAAAAATTCAAGCCGTTTGTCAGCTGCAGATGAAATATACAATACGAAAATAGTATATTACATTAAAAATCATTATATGTACGTGCCTTGTCAAATTATAAAACTAACCTGTGCTCGTCCACGGTCATCATAGCACCTGTCGTCGCCTCTATTTTGCGGTATCCTGTTGAATTGTTCGTCAGGCGTTGGATCGGGCTCAGCAAAAATGCTGGCGAGACACACAGAAGCTACTAGGAAGACTCTCAGCATGATTCCGCAGTAGATTTTTTAGTGTTCAAAAAAAAAAGAATGCCTGATGAACTAAGTCAGACTAAATTTCACTCTTTCTATTACGTCAATGATCACCGTACACGCACTCGCGAATAACACTGAAGAAGACACTTTCCCGATTTATTTTCTCGGGTCTCCCAGCACTATTTCCAATCCATCCGTCCTGAAGTTTCTGTGCGAAGTAATTTCGAGTTTACTGTGGGGGCCACATTCCGCAGGGCAACCACGAGCCTCCTCTTATCTGGCAGAGTTCATTAATCTTTTATTAACTTGGTTATTTAGGTGAGTTGTAACAGTCGGATGCATTGACAGATATTTGCATCTTTTTGTCACATACGCATATAACATAGCTCAAGCATATAACTTTTTTGAAAATACGAAAAGAATCGTTATACTTTCACAGCATTATACCCAATACACAAAGAAGAAGTTACTAAAGGATGATTCAGATCCGTTAAGAGAAGATAACAGAATTTTTTGTAGTAAAAATAATACATCCATATCTGTTAACCGATAAAATAAGTATATATTGACTTTCCAATATTTAATACTATCTCAAAATTAGAAATTCACATCCTCCCTTCGTGCTGATACAAATTTCAAATATTCAAAAGTACATTTCCGTTCCGCAGAGACAACCAATGATCTAAAATCAGTAATACCAACATAACCGTCTATAGATCGAGTATAAGCATAAGTTGGTACGAATAAAAGGGTCTATTCCCGATATACTTTCAAGCCCCCCAGAATGTCAAGTCTACGATATATATTTCCCAAGTGAAATTTTTCGAACTTGTCTAAAAGAAAATAGCACCCAAATAACGCTCACTTCTTGTTCCTTATACCTTCACGCAATAGCCAAGCTCTACCAAATCCAATATACACCGACAGACTGTACTTCTCACGTTTGAATAAGAAACAAGAAAAGCGCCTGACTCTGGTGCAGCTATTTCGAAATTCCAAGTCTCGGAGCGTCCCTGTACTCGGGACAGGGCGCCGAGAAACTAAGGACAACGCGAGTCACGAAAGTAAAATATATATATATACATACATACAGATGTAAGAGGATCTATATATATATATACATACAAATACACATATATTTCCAAGATAGATCCTCGAGATCGTTTCTTCAACGTGTTACGCGCCGATTGGAAAAGAAAGACCGGGTGCGCCCGTGTAACCAGTAAACAGTGTAAATGCACCACCAAGCAAAATATATTTAAGACTATCGAGTCGTCGTCACGAAGCACTCACACACTTCCTCCGCCTAGCAGGCTACAACTGGGGCCCAGCCTCGAGACTGGAGAGCCCGGCTCTGCCTCTCTCACCCACTTGAGTCTCGGCTCCACTCTTGCCTCTCGACTCTTCCGATTGAAAAACCTTAACTCCCGGCTGGTGCTATACTCACAGACTCACCAACCCTCACTCGCAGCTAACGCCTCTCGCTTTACTCTCTCTCTTTCTTTCTCCCTCCTGCTCTTTATCTACTATCTCTTTTTTCTCTCTTACTTCCCTCGTGGAAAATCTTCAACGCTTCACGGTACCTACGCCAGACAGCCCAATTCTTTCTCATTATTTTGACACAGGGAAGAATTTCTTGGTGGATAGAGGAAAATTCATTTTTTTAAATATATTTCATTGTTTGGTATATTAATTAGGATGGTAGCATTTCTGGGCATTTTTTTTTTGAGTCATAGAATGATTGGTGGGATGTAGGTTTTATTTAGGAATGTGGTAAGGAGAACCTGTGCTATGGATGATTTTATAAGCATGGTTGCTTGGGGTGTATGATTTTTGGAATTTTCTTTTAAAAAATGAGGCACTGGCTTCGGCTGAAATGTTATAGAGATAGGATAGGGAGGTAGAGGTCGGATGTGCCTTGCGGCATGTGATACAGATATCTCTTTACCCGGAAACGCCGTGTGATACCATGAAACCGCCTACGTGCCTAAGAATCGTCCTATCTTTCAAAGTTCAGTAGCATCGTCTCAATTCACATCGTTATGAAAGAGTCATTCATTCAGTGATGCTCTAAATGAATTATGCCTTTGGAGTATCGGTATTTCAAAAATTGAAATAATGGATAAAATATCTGTATTGCTGTGCCTGTTTACATATAATTTACAAATGAACATAACACGCTTGCGCGTGACACATGAGTATATCATACGCAGATCTTACGAAACCTAAAATTACAATTATTGTTAAAGATGGTTCAACTAAATTCATCTATGGTACACTTTACATTATGTTACCTCATACGTCACTAAATTTAGTATCAAAATAACTTTTCAATTCCTCCAAACCTCTATATACATCTTTTCCAGAGACTTTAGTCTCGTCAACAGCTCTGCCATCGCGCTTTATCAAAATGGCATTCCAACCAGCGTTCTTCGCGCCCAGATAATCATGCGCCAACGTGTCCCCTATATGAACAGCCTCCTCCGGAAGTACGGTCGTCCCATATAGCTTTTTCGTGTATTTGAGCGCCTCTTCAAAAATTGATGGATGTGGTTTCTCAATGCCAAGATTATACGAAGTCAGAACAAAGGAAAAGTACGGTCTGAGTTTCGTACTGACCAGTACAGACTCTAATCTCTCGTCAAAGTTTGATATTACTCCCATGATGATACCACGTCCCTTTAGGTAGTCAAGTAGCTCAATAACTCCAGGATACTTGTGCCAGCACCTACTCGTACTATAGCATTGTATCAAGCTGCTCGCAACCTAGGACCGTGCGATAGCTAAGGTCATCGATAAAGAAGTTTCCGAGTCCACCGATACCGGATAATCGCCAGTAATCGGAAGTACTAACAAATAGAATAGCTATTACCGTGAAATTTAATAGTCTAGCAAGAAAAATTCAAAGAAAAAAAAATGCAGAAAACAGATAAGTAATCTAAACCAAAGTACCAGTACCAATTCATTGATAGACGTCAAGAAACAATCTCAAATATACACAGTCGACAGACCGTCACCTTTTCAAGCTTCACGTTGCAGACCTGCTGGTCTTGTTCCTTGAAGATGTTATAAACAATCGTTCGCCACCAATTTTCCCATCCAAGACCAGTATGTTTTCCATATATTGGATGCTCCAAACTAAGTTTTTTAAAGTTACTTTTGAAGCTGCCCGCCAGTAGATTTCGATCAAGTAACAAGCCATGCTGCAAGCCAACCTCCGTGTAATGCTCCTCCAACTTTGTCATCAGCAATGTCCCTGTCACGTCAAACGTTACTAATTTTGGTCGCACTAACTTCAGAATCATTCTCGTCTAATTATTCAAAAGCACTTCAAAGATTGCTACTGTTATTATGCAAAAAAACTCGAGAAAGTACAAGCAAAAGATAAACGAAGCACTGACAGCAGCGATGCTGCCACCAAGCGGTAAAATTCCGAACTAACTTTGCGTCAGACGCTCTTCGCAATTATTGACTGTTGCTCCTACGTAATTTTCAAATATAACACGTAATTTTGTGTGCCGCTGCCGCAAATAAATAATGTCTCAAAATAACATTAACGAACTCTATTATTTTTTTATACAATACTTTAATCAATGCTTAACAAATGGAATAATACATAATACTTCGCCTACAGTATATACAATTACTGCGAACGAATGGTAGAAATATTCAAATGTAGCAATGTACAGAAGCATTATCAATTAGATGGTAATATGTATATATATATATGTGTGTGTGTATTTGAAATGTAGATATCAGATCGTTAAAACATCATATCATCTAGGTATTTAGACGTACCCAAGGGAGTAGAAAATAAAGATCTATTCTGATAGAGATACAAGTCCTAAATTAATGATAGTATGCACCGTACAAACATCATGGAATAATTATCACGTAATCTAGGCGTTTCAATATACATTAAGAGAAATGCTTATTCTGCTCTGTGTCATACACCGCAGGATTCAGGATGAAAGGATTTTCTTTTCTAATGACCTCAAAAGAGCACAAAGTCAGCGAGACTAAAATGCGCGGACGTGAACTGTTAATAATTTTAACGCGACTTGTATAGATATATCAAATTAAATTACAAAGTTTTATATTTTATGCAAACGAAAGGAGGCTTCAAATATTATCGTACAAAATCGCATTGAACTCTTCGAGTTCAATAATTCGATATAGAAATTTACATATTTTTCTCGATCACTCTGCTGCCGTCTAATCATCACAGTGAATCAATAAAATTGTACACAGTTGAATTTCATACATTTTTTCGAGAACAAATAGACGATGAACGTAAATAGAGGTAAAAAATTACAAATATATCGTAAATATATATATATATATGTATATGCTTTTGTATATATATATATTTCTTTATCAAATTTGGTATTACCACAAATTCCTTTCAGATACCAAACGTTACTTCGTATCCACGGTCAAAGATCAATTTTCTAGACTTTCTCATAAGATCCTTGCAATCTTTATATTATGCATAACGCCTATCACAATTCTCGTGACAATAAGGATTAATCGAACTATCAAAGGCGAGTTAAATTTTGAATAAGTAACGTAGTGATTTTTAGGTTACGATATGTGAATCGCAACGATTTCCATTGGTTGATTATATAATATAACGGTTTGTGGCGTGTGACTGATGGATATCTTAGAAATAAAGATGTTTATTACAATTGCAATTGTACATTGATTTTAGGTGAAGAATTGAAGAAAGAGCAACAAACAAGGAGAAATATGAATTATAACGGATGATCACGCGCCTCACGTTTATAAACGATCGAACGGCCATTATTAATGTATAGTTTGATTAGAAGAAAAAAAAATCTCATTTAGTGGCTCTACCTTAAGCGCCAGTTGAGCCGTTGGAGAATTAATCTCGTTATAACTCTCTTATAAAATATGTACAATTATAATACGATATACGATAATCGGCGAGATAACGAGATTACAATTATGGCAGTCGTTCGTTTGTTATTTGTTAGAATATTTTTCATTTCTCTCTCTCTCTCTCAGTGTCCTCATACGTTGTATGACTTTTTAAGATTCACTCACCTATATATATAAATTTTACTGTAAATAAAAAATAATCTGTTCAATACACATCGATCAGTCTCACAATCGTGTCGAAATGGTTATATGCAGAAACGTTCTACGACTTGAACGCAATTATTTTTCTTTTTTTTTCCATTTTGTGATAACGATTACGTTCATCCTTTACAGAGTGCGATCGGAGAGTACGATATAATAAAATTTTGTTTTCCATTATTCCTTTTTCTGTTTCATTCCTTCTTTCGCTGAGCTTAAATACATATTTACATAGTTGGTCAATATATATCTTGCCCGAGAGCGACATACAAATTCAATGGAAGATGGACGAATTTCTTGGTATTTTTTTTCGGTTAATTAACATAGAAAAATGCACTTGCACTTTTCATTGCTGTGATCAAACACCGATATGAAAATCGTTGGAAATTATTTGCATAGGAAATTTCATGGAGCAGGCAACTGTACCGTGTACCCAAATTAATGTTACAGTTCGTAAGAAAATGTCAGTGTGATATTTTTCAATGATTTTTGTCTCTTCTTTAGTTATCCCAAGTTATCGGAAGTTGTCAGGTATTGCCGGATTAATTAATGAGCAATTCGTATCTCAGGCAAGAGCGTCAATATCAGAACGAGATGAATAATTAAATTGATATACTGTGAATAATGCGTTGAAGATTATCGAATTACAATTATCCTGTATTCCTGAGAGTATAATATGCGGATCTTACCGAGGTAACACATTTCTGAGACTGCACGTGTTCGAGGTGACTATTAACTCTATAAACGCAGGCTGCATATATATATATAATTTTCCAAAAAAAATTTCTAATAAAAAAATTATCTATGCAGCTTGCGTTATCCTTTCTTCTCGTTTCAATAAAACTTCTAATCGCACACAACAAAGAACTTTTACAACCCTTAATTAAACTTAGACGAAATAGGGAAAAGATTATTACAACGTGGCGTTCAATATTGATAGATTATCTGGCACACATTAAAAAATATTTTTCTTATCAGCGACTGGTGTAACTTGGTAGCAGAACAAAACCAATAGGTTTAAGTTCGCGAGGAATTCTCAATAATTCACAAAGTATCTCCCCATTATTATGTCTATTACTTATTTATTCAAACAATATCGCATCTCCGTGGACGCTCGGTGCGTTTACTATTTAATTAAACGCAATACAATGTCCAATTCTTGACGGTATAAAGAACGTAACTAAATGTCTGACGATGCACGATGAATTTTCAGAATTTAAGACGCGGGGCAGCTTCGTGAATACACGCTGCTACCCAACATACATAAACTAGCACATGTGATTGGTTTTGGTTTGCTCTTCGTAGTTTTTCATTGAAAATGCACGCCGGTATTGAATCTATCTATATGCTACATAATTATAGTAATTATCAAGATGCGACGCGTACCACAGATTGACCCAGGGCACTTTATCAGACGTGCAATGTGACATGCGGTTTTGTCAGTGTCTAGTCAATCTGTGGTGTTTCTTGCACCTGGCCTTAAAAAGTACTTATAGTCATTTATAATTTAATAAAAAATAATTGAAAATAAATAACTTTCAGAATATTGCCAGCAGATTGACCTGGAATCAAACATTGCCCTAACCTGGCAGTGCGTACACCTCTACAATATACGAAATTGAATTCTAATCTGTAAATAAAAAAATATATAAATTTATAAAGGAAGGACAAAAAAGAAATACTACATATTGCAAAATAAACAGGTTTACAAAATAAATTAATTAATAGATTAAACGCGGTCGTTCTTTAGCTTGTTTTAAGACCCGCGCCGAATCGTAAGCAGAGTATGACTGTCTCTCTTTCTTTTTTTAGTGAAAAATATAGAAAAATAAATCAAGAAAAACTGCTACGCGTTATGCGAAGCTTAAAATAAATTCAAAGGACTTATAAATACGTCTTAAAATGAAAATATAGATATATATAGATACTGTGCACTTTCATTATCAGTCATTGCTGCTTACGATTCAACAGTTAATCGCGATACCTGTTAATTATACTGTGACGATAAGAGAATATAGTTATTATCAGAGCATTCACAGTAAAGAGATCATAGAGTCTCCTAATCGAAACAAATATACAATTCAAATATGTCGGGAGACAAGGCGCCTGGCATCGTCTTCCGACAGATTATAAATTCGATGTTTGATTCCAAACGAAGGAACTTCACCGTTCCTTCGCCGCATTGCGATTGTCAATGAGCCTAAGTAATAAGATGGGCAGTAGACATTTTGTGTAACCAGTTGTTAAAATAAATGCGTGCACCCGGAGACATCTTGTACGAAGTTCATTGAAGAGAGAGACAGTGGGAGCGTTGAAACAAAAAATTTAGCAAGTGTCTGTTCACAGGAGGGTCTTTGGCAGAAATTTCAAAATCCCATAAGAAAAAAATAAAAATAAAAAAAACCATGTCCAAGTCGAATACATATGGGGTATCACTTGAAAAACGCTTAAACAGATCGTTGTAAAATAATTCTGACAAGATGTCTCAAGAGATATCATTCAATTAGATAATAATGGTTCGGGGCAAAAGGTATGAGAATCAGTTAAGCTGAAGATTCTCTGTAATAAATTAGAATATATCTAGAAAACTCAAGGATCTTGAACTTTTCGAACGAAACGCACTTCATGCGATCACGTGACTGTATGCGCGCGCATTATGCAATTTAAATTGAAATCCAAGGATATCTAATATTGTGGTACAGGTACCTTCGTCTTGTGCTTTTGTTTGTTAATTGTGTGCCCATCTCACGAGAAACTAGGAACTAACATTTCTTAACTATTTATCATTATTTTTTTATGTCACACATAGAAACAGTACTTGTCGTTAGTCAGCGATAATTCACATTCGCAGCACACAGCAATTAACGCGAATTTATCAGTAAGAAAGTCTGTTGGTCCAGTCAGCCAATCTGATTGCCTTATTCTCATTCATTTTCCCTCTCCGGTATAATACTGCCTAAATATATAATTTCGTAACGCGCAGTGACGTTACTTGACAGACTTCATCATTTTACGTTATAATTAAGTTACTCTTATTATTGCTATAATTGGGATCAGAATTACAGTATCTGAACACATTGTTAAGTTTAGTCACCTATAGCTTTAGTGTCATGGAGTTTCGCACGATTCGCACAATTGGCATCGTGAGATGCATCTGCTTCCTTTTTTTTAAATGTAGAAATCACGACTCTAAGAGAATTGAGTTTTGCTTCCGTTCATTCTTTTATCGTTCTTTTTTTTTTCAAATCTTTTTAACTATCAATGCCATGTCTTTCTCGCTATATATCGTTTTTTTTTGTTTTGGACCCAAACGCTAGAAAATTGATTGGCATCTCGGAACACCTATATAATATTCACATATATAATTGCAAAATACAGGATAACCCAGAGAACTGAAAAGCCGTGGATGGGTAGTATTGGTCATTTGCACTGCAACGCGAAGTTTTTCCTTTCGTTAACGATTAAAGCGAAAATAAATACGATCTTCATCCGCGCGAAAACTGCCACAGGCCAAGTTAAAATCTGCTATCTCATATAACTTTACAATATCATCACAGTGTTTTGATGTATGTCGCTAATTATTAGACTTATAGATTATTTGTAAACTTACCACGTACTAATATTCTTTTAAGGTTCGTGGCAAGTTGACAATCGTGGATTGTGGCAGTTTATAAGCAATAGGTATGCTACAAAGCGGTACGTAGCAGGAATGTAATGCCCTTATTATTCTCCCGTTTACAATTGCATCCAGTAGAGAAGCACCTAGGCTGACTTTGCCTTGTTCCGTGATTCTCTCCATTAGAATGTAAATAGGATAGTAGGATCGAGCTCGCTAATTACTCATTTAATGAATGAACTTTTCTGAGCGAGCATCGAACCGCAAGAGGCTTTACCTTCGTACCGCAATCTTATAACAGTCATACAAATTATAAGAATTTACTTATCACCATTCGTAACGTTATAAACTCTATAATTCGTCTTTGACCTCATAAAAATTTCAGACACGCCCGTCCATAGCCCTTGCTATCTGGGACAGTGATAGTAATCACGTAATAGGTAAGTCAATGTCATAACGTAGTACACCTAACTACATGAGGGACAAAAAAAAATAAATTAAAACTCTACGAGAGATCGACATTAATTGGAGACTGATTGCCTGGAGGAGGCGTGCATAGCGAAGTCGACCAGTGGATTTGTTGGAACACTGACAATGGGGTGCGAAGTACTATTGCTCAAGGTAACATTAGCGGACGATACGAGAGATAGCGGCTTGCATATCAGCTGATCAACCTGCTTTATCGGTACCAACTTAATTGGCATTTCGGCTTTTAACCTGACAGCTTCCGATGTCGGGATACTTTTCAACTGAACACTTTTGATGGGTTGAACCTTGACGGCGGGCTTAACGGTAGAGCTTGAGTTTTGAATGATTTTGGCAATTTTACTCTCACCAACTCCTTGGTTGGAAGACTCGTCGTAACCGGAGTCTGATGAAGAGTCGCTGAACGTCTTACTGGTTGGCTTTGGGACAGTCGGCTCGGCAGTGGATTCTACACTGTGAGCAGGACTAGCGGATGCTGAACTGTGAACGGGACTTGCAGATGCTGAACTGTGCGATGGGCTGCTTCCAAGTGCGCTCGCCTGTTGTTGTCGTTCTCGTCGCCTTTTCAGGCAGCCTATGCAGGGCTTTATTAGAGTCGGGTCTATCACCACTTCACCATAGAGACCCTTAAATATTATGCCGCAACAAATAGTTTCCCTGAATACACAGAAGAATTAGATTAAAATTCCAAAGCTTATAAAATGATAAAGGTAAACGAAATTAATGTAATAAAGTTACCGTTTAAAGTAAGATAAGTCAATGAAACTGCTAGCTGGGAGCTGATCTTTGATGTCATCTTGTTCCAAAACTAGTCTTTTCTCGCCTGTTGGATGGTCATCGCTTCCGGCTGGACTTCCCGCTCTGCTTGATCCTTTGCTTCCGGTACCAGGTAAAAAGTCCTCTGGAAACAATCATTTGATTACATATACATTTTTTATTTTAGGTTACACATTGTACGTATTCTACTCAAAAATAAATACCAACCAGTTAAATCATCACTCATTGCTGGGCTTTGCTCCCTATCTCGATCAGGCTTCAAGTACACATGTTTCTTCTTCATAATTTTCTCTATCTTTTCTGGTACTTCCTTCTGTTTCTTTTTATTTTTTGACTTGAACTTCGTCAGGGATTTAATTCCTGGCCCTGCGCGAGCATCAACAACCTGTAGCATGGAACGGATTACATTGAATGAGAATATTTTTATTTCCGCATTCCAGTGCACGTGCATCGTAGTAAATACTACTCACGTGTCTCCAGTTGCGATTGCTCCCAGCAGGCAATTTTTTCCAACGTTTGACAAGGAGTACACATGCATTGCATATTTCTCCAGTACGTCGCTCCTCCAGTTGGAAACATTCCATAAAATCCTCTTCATACTTTTTACTGTCCGTAAATCTTGAACTGAAAGCAAAAGCATAACATACAGAATAGCATACGTAAAATATACAGAATTCGTTATCTCATTTTTCAGTTGATAAACTCACCTGCTAGATTTGGCTTTACAGATGCAACAACCAGTACTAGACCGGTACACCTTTGGCTTATGAAAACTAAACATTCTGTCCTTTCCTACTGCAATCTGTCTGCAAATAAATTCGAAAAATTTCTTAGTGATAAGCAAGATAAAAAGATGTATAATTATATATGAAATAACAAAGGATAAATTAATATACCCAAACAGCATCAACATGTTACAAACTCAATTTTTTTCTATCGACACAGTTAACACGTGACAAAAGATCTCTGACGGAATCTGATAGAAAAAACAAGGTGACAAGTATATTAGAACTATTTTCCATATCTTGTTATTCTATTTTGTCTCAACACCAAATCTATTTCTGTTACAAAGAGGAGTTAGAGTACGTTACTTAAAACAATGTTGCTGCCAGAAATACGCAGTGTAGCTGATAATCTACCTTTTAGATTTCCATCAGGTCGTTGCACCCGTGTCAAATACCTAGTCGCTGATTATAATAATCCAAATATTATTTACCACGGCGAAGAACATTTTCGTTCAATAAAAAAAAAATAATTGAACATCATTACAAAATAATACTCAATAATATCAACCTGGGACCAGATGCATTTCCTGGCTACACTCATAGGTAGACGTAAGTTCGATAAGTCATTTCTCATAAAGCGGGCTACGCGGCTGCATACGCGTAGTGACGCACGCACGCACGCACGCTGTCAGAGGGCGTCCATAACCTCACAAATCCCCCACCACGTTCCTCAAAGCCGGTCGCTGTTGCCACTTTGCAGACCAGCCTGTTGCCTGACACTTTCGTTTCAAACTTCGAATCAACTACGCATTCTCATTGGCATCGTCTACGAGACCACGTTTCGGAGCAGGGACAGAATTCTTTATACTTGTAAAATCATTAAACTTAAAGACCATCGATCAGATGACGTACAACCAAAATGACAGATACCTATTGATTTTTTTAACAATGCTTGAACGCATTGGGGTTTCAAATTATACCCTTGCATTATCAGATAACTGGAAGCGGTATCAAAGGCATGATACAGATAGCTAATATTTGTACAGTGGAATATCAAGCTAATCACTTTGTGAATGCAGTAGAAATTTTGGAAATATAAAACTCCTGTATTGCCACTCAAAAAACTTTTTAGTAAAAATATAAGAACGCTGTCTCGAGATCTGAAAAGCGTATATGACAGAGATCCTTTCGACGGTAAGACTCTAATAATAGGAGGAGCGAAATCTAGAAACGAGTGCAATGCGCGAATAATATGAAGGTTGAACGTGGGTACTACGCGTTTACATTTAAGTGGCACGCTCGAAATAATGGCGGGTCTTTTTTTTCTACTCATGTATCACGACGACGATCCCCGTATTCCATTACACTGCCAGGAACTTATTCCCCAAAATAGTCCTGCCATGTAAACATTGATAAGCCTCCGATTTCGTATATCCTTAAAAGATTAGATAAGAGCAGAGCTCTGATAAAATCGAACGTGTACTGTTCCTTCCGAGTATCTTCAGATAAAGATAACGATCTCCGTTATCGTCGGTCACAATAACAAAGAGCTAAATAACCAATGTATAAACATAAGCGTTCCTTGTCTCCCCGGTTCTTTTTTTACTTTCATTATTTTCAGAAATACTTTGCAACCTTTTTGTGGGAGTGGCTACTTTGCCTCGGGTGCACACAAGCGCGCTCTCCTGCACAAAGCAAGAATGTTGCGACGCAGGCCTCGAAAATGTAAAGTGCACGACGCCGATTGCATTTTGCCGTTGCAGTCTCGAGGATGGCCCGAGAGGGGAGTGTAGCGACGAGGGTAGGGGATGTGCAGTGTGGGGCAGATGCAGCGACGTTGCCACGTGGTTTGTTGATCGGTAGACCTCTTCATTTAATGTGATACAATGACCCTGCGTAGCAGGACTCGTGTCTGATACGTGGACCATGCAAAACGCCTACGAAAAATTGGTGAGATTGATAAGAAATCAAATGAAAAAAAGTATTCTATATATGTACTGAGAATCGCTGATCTTAGATACCCTGGGCATTAATTGTCAACTTTGAGAGTTTTCATGACGTGGTGTTTGCGACCGCTTTTCCACGCTGTGAAAAAAAAAAAGAAGAATTACAGAAATGGATAAGAACGAAGGTCGTGATCGTACAGGGAGTAAAGAAGGCTGTTCAGACTGTGATTCATGAAGAGGTACGCCATGACACCTGGATGTATGTAATCGGGACAGCCCAACGAAGCGGATTGGTGTTGGCTGTTGAATTTTTGTAAGATTCAAAAGAGCCGTTACCTGGACCAGACCTCTAGGCATAAGTAGCATTTGAACGGGATGCATCCGAGATAGCAGCTACGAGGATGAAGTTGGCGGGAAGCTGAAAGACAATTGGCTTACTAATGTTTCTTTTTCTTAAACGATTTTACGAAATAGTCTTGATTACAGATTGATTAGGTTATTTCAATGAATGAAAAACTGCTCCAATAATTTTATATATCGGATAGAATGTGTCTCTGGATATTTTTGAATCGTTTGTCTGACTTTCAAAGATTCGAAACCGGATTGGTATAGAAAGTTGTCATGAAGAATTATAATTGTCCTCTGAAACTCTCAACTGCTCTTTGATCAGATGAAAATATGTCACCCTTGATTATCCTGCTTATCCAAGCCTCGAGTCAATGAGTTTCTCATGTCCAAGAAAATTGGACAAAAGTCATTTCTGATTGCCACAGTCATGGTTCTGTAATTCTTGAAAAGAAAATTCTTACTAAATCGACTTGGATATTTTATACGGTACTTCCACAGAGCAATACAGCTTCTGGATGTTGCAACTAATTTTAAGGAACGTCTCACTTTCTACGGTATGCGATTAATGGTTGCAACTGACTTCTTACAGATCGACCAGCTCGTCGAGTAAAAAAGATGACATTTTTTTCTCAACCCCAACAATTTCAAGTTCCAAAATTCCACGTACTGCAGTTGTAATTTTGCTGCGCTTCAATTTTTTTTTCCAAAGAAGAAAAGAAAGCTATCTCTCTCTTGCTCGCTCGACTTTAAATCTCTATGTATAATCTGGCATTTTCTCTCTTGTGCAATCCTCGTTATTTCACTGCAATCACAAAGAAAATCGTATACTAGTTTGCTGATAGTCTTATACTTCGTACAATACATTACGCGTGGTACCTTGTCCCTGACATAGTTACCTGGTGATCCCAAACTTTCAATCTCATTTCTACTGTCACTAGTTTCTGCGAAGATTCGTACAGTTAGAACGCCAATAATTAGCGGTACGGTATATAGGCAGTAGAGTAGGGATGACCTAGTTATAGATTATAGATTGCAAAACGTTTAACGTGCAAGACTCAAACGAATTGTCAGACGACTAAGTAATCAATGGAAAATTCTAATCAGTCAAAATGGTCTGACCTTATTTTCCAAAAGTAAAATAAATACTTATTTTCTTAAGATTCACGCTGGTCGCGTAAAACTTTTAAGTGACGCGAAAAAGAAAGTCTATTGCACAATTATGATCGACGACGTAATTTGAGAAAAGAATTTTCTCATTGGTCTTTTGATAGTGGGGTACATAAACCGTTCGACTTACTCGCCGCCATGCCCCTGACATCATTACCCAGTAATACAGCTTTCGTTTTCACTTTTACTATCACTATTAATTTTTGAAAGTCGACAATTACTTCCTTCCCTATTGAAAAGTGGGTCGGAGATGGTTTTAAATGCAGACGGGCCAACTGAATATGACAATTATAGGTGTATGAATAAAAAAAAAAATATTGAATTTATATGCTTTTTACATCTGAAATAGATAAAATACAAGACTATTGATATTATAAATGAAATTATAGTATCGCGATACCTAGTATCAAAGTATGCTGAAGTATCGCAAGAGAAATATAAGAAAAAAGAAAACAGTAACGTAGAAAACTTCTTAAAAAATTTTATTCTATAATTTTGTTAACTCTCATTGATAAATATGGGTCAATAATTATTATCGTTTAATAAAATATCTAGTTCCAAATCTAAAATATTGAACCCCACTAATTTCACGGTTATCATGGCGAAGTGACCTAAATATTTGAATTCCATGATTTTCCACGTAGTATAAAAGTAAAAATACCAAAGCGACGCACCAAATAGCATCACTGTCGTCGAGCATGTCTTAGCCAGCGTTCACTGGAGTCATATCGTAGAAGAAAATTTGCCATGTTTAAGCCCCCCCTGAAGATAAAGCTCTTGTTTATGCAGTTAAGTAGATATTTTAACAGATGACTACTGTCACATTATCGGACGACGGTAAACATAATCGAACGTCCAAGAATAAAATGTGAACGGACGCGCAACAGGGATGCAAGTGTCCCGCACGGCGCATCACGCGAATTTGATGGGAAAAAGAAGAACCGAGTAAAATTGGGGCTATGCAGGAGTTTCTCGACCGGCGTGGAATTTTCATGTTTATATAGGACAGCCGTGTAAGGGCGACTATGAATCTGGATTGGAGAACAAAAGGACTTTTGGAAGAGCGCATGTCAGAATATGGATAAACTTGGGAAACAACAAGAAAGTGGAGTAGTAGAGCGAGCATGACAGCCGTGCCAGTCGAGGGACAAACAGATGGATAAACGGGAACGACGTGCGCAAAGAGGAGACAGACATGGCGCGTGGCACAACACGCTCGCCGCCATCGGCGCTTCCTTCCCTTCTCTCCCCGTTAGGCGCGAGCCGCAAAATATTACGTAGAAATATAGAAAGAAAACGGAAGGTAGCCGCCGATGGTATTAGG
This sequence comes from Trachelus troglodyta, assembly GCA_030142635.1. NCBI lineage: Eukaryota > Metazoa > Arthropoda > Insecta > Hymenoptera > Cephidae > Trachelus > Trachelus troglodyta. The sequence continues at coordinate 66,438 of JARQTJ010000315.1, forward strand.
AAAGAAACATGCGGAAAGCCTGCGGGCTCTCGATGATTACCGGCCCGCTGCTGTCACTTGTTTTAATCGAGACTGCAGTGGCAAAAAATTGTGGATCGCGAACCCGCCACGGGCACGCCATGACAGATGATACGGCACGCAGCAAACAAACAAGACCACTCGCAAAACAGAATACGACGTACCTTTTCGCGGGAATGGCGTGTATGCACTGTCACGATTTCAAGGTAAATGCACTGGTTATCGTATTGTCGACGAGAGGATACGGAACGAGCTTGGATATCCTTTCAGAATGACGTCTTGTCGCCTGTCAAGAGCGAACCAGCCGACAGTCCGAAAACGCACAAAGCCTAGGCTTGTGCACGGTGAAAGTTTTTGGCTTGCGTTGACATAAACCGTCTCGTACAGGCTGCACTCGCGAACTTTTCTCGATGCTGAATTTGCAACACTGACCCGGCACGTTTGTCGCGCGCGAGGTAACGCTAACTGTGCGCGATGATACAGCAGGCTGGCAAATCTCGCCGAGGCCGGAGACGCTGACATTTATGAACATATTTCTCGTCTGTTCACAGATAACGGTACGTGACAATTGGCTCAATTGCTAATAATGCATTGAACAAGTAATCTATCATAAACGTGAATGAAATCCGCCGAAATTTTATGATAAAAAGCTAAAATTAGTGACAGGGAATTGCTTACCTTTTCAATACAGGTGACGGCCAGATTTAAGAGTCCTTCTGCGCAGGCCCAGAGCGCAGGCTATGGTTTACGTTATAATCAAGTGAAGTACTGTTGGTACCACGCTTCTTTCGAAATGCACTTGTATTTTTTAAATAAAAGTTTACATGAATTTTATCTTGTTGCCTAATTTACATTTGTGTCTAATCGTGATAAAAATAATTTCCAAACACGAAACGCATCGACACTTGTCAAAATGTAATATCCGGTTGCATTGATCTCCATCCGGCGAAGTGTTTGATTTTTGTTGCTAGCCGGCAGTTCAGCAAAATTCCACTAGGGCATAAAAGCGGCATAACTTTTTCGAATTCTATCTGTAGACTACGATGTGATTTATAAAAACTATTGTATATGTAATCGACCAATAAATCTATTAGTCAAAATTTCATTACAGTATGACACTACTTTAATGATATCAAGACTTTCATGAATGCAAATGTTTTGTGGACAGAGAGCGTAACGCCATCTTCAAAATATTGATATTAAATTACATTTATTCAAGTATAATCCGTATTTAATGCGATAAGAAAGACGCTTGTTTATCTCCGAATGCAACTCAATGTATTGATGATTAATAGTACGCCATTTTCAAATTAATGGTAAACAAAGTATGTCCATGCCATCTTGTGGCGTAGTTGACGAAAATCCATTGTGATTGCGGTTCCTCTTCCTCAAAAAAAAAAAAGAATTGTAGATATGAACAGGTTAAAACAGCTGATTCTTCGCTTTTGACGTTAATCCAAGAGAAACAAAAATATTAGTCCAAGCTAATGTCAATAGAGAATAACACAAGTATATAATGATAACTACTTATTAGCATCTTGAATGAAAGTCGGCGACCGGATTTGCAACTGTTTATATAATATAACTGTTCAGTTTTATTAGAAAGTCGTGAAAGAATGGCCAATTCAGTTGCTAGTACTAGCAATGGTTATAATTTTAAAGTCGTGTTACTTGGGGAAGGAAAGGTAGGAAAAACTTCACTTGTTCTAAGATATGTGGAGGATATGTTCAACGATAAACATATTATAACGACACAGGTAGGTTACATTTTATTTATTTATATTATATGTTGAATGTCATTTTTTTCAATTTCTGTACAATGATAAATTAATGTGATACCCATTACAGGCTTCGTTTCTAAAGAAGAAACTGAATATTAATGGAAAACGAATAAATTTGGATATATGGGACACAGCTGGACAAGAAAAGTTTCATGCTCTAGGACCGATATATTATCGTATGTCCAATGGTGCTATTTTGGTGTATGATATAACCGATGAAGAGTCATTTAAGAAAGTAAATATTTCATTGATTTCCCTGAAGAGCAGGTAGAATAAATGTATTATTCTTGCAGGTGAAAGATTGGGTAAAAGAACTAAAGAAAATGTTAGGTAATGACGTCCTCTTGGTTATTGCTGGCAATAAATTGGATCTTGAACATGATAGGAATGTCACGATAGAGGAAGCAGAGGCGTAAGTAAAATTTCCATAAATTCATTATCATTAAAGAGCCTTTCGTTGAAAGTATTACTATGAAGAACTACTTACATCAGTACGGAATCATAAATTAATGAGTGCCAGATACACAGTTCAATTTATGGGACATGCATTGGGTCTAAGTACAGTATCTTAGTGTTCAACTTGTGTCTTTTAAATTATTTTGTACTATTTTGTTGTACATTGATCAAACAGCAGTATTGATTCCATGTTATCATTAGTGCACAATGTATCTTGCAAAGTATATATAATTGCACATAGCTTTATTATCTTTTTATTGTGATAAGATAATTATATATTTTTGTACCCTTTAAAATATGCAATAAGCAAGCTCTGTGGGTAACTGATTAATTCTTGCCAACATATATTGAGAATATAAGAAGCATTTCTTTATCATTTTATTTAACTACCTTTTCAATCAAACTATTTGCTATATTTAGATATGCGAAACAAGTTGGTGCTGTGCACTTTCAAACTTCTGCGAAACTCAATCAGAATATAGAAGAATTATTTCTGGACCTTACACGTCGTATGATGGCTCATGCCAGTGAAGTAGAACAAAAATCTACATTGACGCGAACGAATAGCACGCGACGTAACGTGGTGGTCGTGGAAGATGAGTCCGAACAAGATCAACCAGCCAAGAGTTCCTGCTGCGGTGGTAGCTCCTTGCAAAATCCGTAACGGGTGATAAATTACGAATAAGCATGAATTATATATAAATGTATATATTAGTTATCTTTCCTATATCCCGCAGTGAATTCCAGTTTTTAATTGATACATTCTTTTTACGTAGCATGGAAGGAGAAATTCATATTCCTGTTTTAATATATACAGAAAATATATATATTAGAATCTAAACCATAAGTACATTTAATAGACATACACACGTTACTTAGTACATAACGAAATTGTGTATAAATTCAAATGCAAATATATATTAGGAATATTTCTCAGACACTAAACCTCAGCTGAGAAGTGCAAAGTGTTGTTTTATATTTATACAAAATCATTTACATTGATAATCATTGTTTCTTACACTGCTAGGTATGTGATGATTATAAAATAAGACTTCGTTCTAAAGCTCTAAAAGACTTTGAGATTTACTGCAGTGATCATTAATCGCGAAAAGTCTTTAAGTTTCCCTTATCTTTACTACAATTTCAGAAGAGAAAACATTTCTGATAACCAATCATTATACAGTTTCCAAAATGGCATACAGTGATAATTTCTTCCTGCCCCCCGGATGATTTACAGTATGATAGTTCTGTTTGCAGTTAGTATGCTATATTTTACTGACAAAATTAATTATATAGAATAAGAGCTAATTCTACATACCAGGTTCTTCAGCCCAAATACACTACCTGAAGTTATTAACGCATCTATTTAATTCTTATGGTAAAACCATTTTCAGGTATTGCGTTAGGGCTATAGAACCAGGTATACAATTTTATACCATACTCAACAATGGTTCCTACCTGTATAATTATGATTAACCTTGTAAACAATTGAAATTACTCCAAAAAGATAATGAACGTTATCACACAAAATTACATTATGCATTACCCGTCAACAACAATGATTTAAAAAAAATATAACATTACAATATAATACAGGTCGGCCATACGCACACGTATAGTGTCGTTTTGATAAACGAACAAAGTAGTATATTAATTTTTACTTAAAGAATTAATCAAACGGAATCGTTATATCGATGCCATAATTGTATGTAAATATTTTATCATTTGGCCTATCGTGAAAATAAATTCATCATAAACTATCATCTACTGTACTACTATTTCGATATTCCCCAACAGTGTCATTCGCCTATCCATAAAAAATCCAATATATTTGGCATGGTTTAGAAATAAAAAATATATATATACTCCTTCATAATATACTCCTTTAATTTCATATACGGTGTTCGTGAAATAAGGGTACAATGTGCTAGTCTATCACAGGTACATACATGGATCGTGCACGTATCCATCTATTCTAGCAACACATTCTTTGTTATAGAGCTACCCGTCGTTACACGGTATACAATGAGATTTATTTTTTGTTACTGTAGTTATTAATTTATCGTACGCAATAATTGCCCGTGGTTTATACCTCTGAGTTAGTATATAAATATTTAGAATGTTGGAAGGAATGGTTAGTGAGTAATAGTTACTCTAGTATGGTAATGCTAATAATAAGAAGAATAATAATAACCGCTATAATTATTGTATAAATGTTGAATGTCTACTGTAATTTTCTTTGCTTATTCGCAAGACAATGAATACAATTCGAGTAAAACGTTTACGAATCCAATGCGCTTATACATTACATTAGTCTTGTGTGAATACTAGTTGAAATACGAAAGATGGATTTTACTTGTAAAAATTGGCGAGATCTTTCCGGTTCTTGACACACAATAACGATGCTGACGTTATCAATTGAATCTGTATGACATAAGTTTTGGGCGAACTAAGCTGTTGCGGATTAATAAAATCCCTTATCAGTCGCATAACGTTACAAAGACTATGTATGATCATGTGAATTAAATTAGACGACTAAGGACCGGTTCCGCAAACACGGCTTATCGTTTAAACTCGGTTTAGCTCCGCTATTAGCCAATCAAAAATTTGTATTTTGAAGATAAACGAAGTTTAAACGGTAAACCTTTTTTGTGGAATCGAGCCTGAAAAGACTAGGCGATTTACTGCGTGGTTCCTTCTTCGGGCAGTTATGGAATTAGAAGATAAAGAAAGAAAAGATAACGTACGAAGAGAGGAAAACGATCGTAGTTTCATTTTCAATGATTCTTCCTGATACAAGAGAATATTCTTTTGCTTAAATAAAGATACGTGTTGTGGCTACTCTTTTACAATTATTATTTCTCCATGAGTTAGACCTGCATTGTTATACTATGCTAGACGTAGTGAAGATGATTGGAACATGCAAGTTCCTGTAGATGAGCAACACGGTCTAAGGGGACCAGAAGAACATTTTGTTTCTGTACAGTGGTTAACGAAGAAAATAAAAAGTACTTAAGCTAGATTCGATCATCATTCTTTATGCCAGCATAAGACATCATCGTGTATTCCACAATAGGTCTGTATACATTAATGCACCACTTTATCTCCTTCGCACCTCACTCTCTGATTTCTATTTCCATTTTATTTAAAAATCAATGCTACGCACTCTAAACTATACTTCTTTTCTTTCTTTTATACACTATTATTAGATAATATTTACACGTTATTTATAATACAGGATATGCTGACAGTCACACGTTTCTAGAAATCTGACATATTTCATTTGATCTAAGCACATCCTTCCTATATGTCAATTGGCAGATAGACGTATATGGCTAAGTGAACTTCTCCGCCAATCTTATATAACATGGAATGTCATTTTTGATGATTACATAGAATTGCCTGTAAAACTATATCTCGCCATGCAGACAATATTTTTTATCCAGTCTGAATGCAAACCACATCAACAGAAAAACGATACTCATCCTTAATGATAAAATCGTATCCTATCGCTCTGTGGTCACGGAGGCATTCTGTATGACGTAATTACATTACTAAAATATCGAATTTGAGATTAATCTAACTTGTGTGTATCGCTAACACGTTTTATGTTAACTGAATGACGCTTTCATTTATCTTTGGTATACAATCGTACATATCTTTTTTTTTTACTCTCTTTCGTTTTCGTATAAATATACACTCATTCAAAAAGACTGACTCGTAACGTTGAACCAACTTTTTCGTAGTTGACTCCTAGTGAATGACTTTCGATCGTAAAGTCGATTCATAAATATTGTGCAATCGCTTCTACTAATTATTTGTGTGAATATTTATATCCGATTTTGCGAGGTTCTTTTTTTTTTCTTTGCAAGTCTCGCCGTTGTGCAAAGATATTTTTTAGAGACGGTTTTATCATTAATAAAAGTGTTATAAGGCAATTACCGTTCTCCTCGTGTACTCTGTAAACGATATTGCTGCACGTTGCATCGAATCATTGGCTAACAGAATTTAATCTGGGTCAAAGAACGATATGAAAATCGCACAGCAGGACGTATAAAGTATTAAGACTGTTGCGAATATTATATTACTTAGTTTTTCAACTCAGTGGATAAATACTATGAGATTTATGCATCATGAAAAAACGTAATATCGTACTTGACGCAAGCATTGGCACAAAATAAAGAATAAATTTAATTACCATTAAAACCCGGGCGAGATTAGTTAATAAATTGTTGCTTGCTAATTTATCTTAAATACATTAATAATCGGATCGGATTAATCCAATAGTGATATATAGCTTTCTTTTTTCTGAAATAAATATAAACTAATAATTTGGTTTGCATTTAGGCCTTTGACTATCGTCCAAGAATGCTCTGTACTTAAATGATGAAGATTTTGTCCTGATAAGTAAACAAAAAATCAATAAATTGATTAATGGGACCTATCGCCGATAATGACAAGCCCTGAGACGGTGGAGCTCTCACAAGATTTGGACCAAACACCACAGCTAGATTACTCGAGGTCATCTTATTCAGATCACTCCTGTCCATTACCTATAAAAACAAATATATGGCTTCCCTTCTGCTCTATTTCTTAAATTTTACTTTTCTTATTTTATGAGTAAAAAGGACTTACCCTCGAAAGGAATTGCACGATGTATTTCAAAAGATGATAGTTGTCTTCGGGTAATTTCTCCAGGACTAAAATCTTCACTCTCCGTGGACGTTCGTCTTTCGACAAGGCTAAATAATTTTAATCAAAATTAATTTTGCGTTACTAAATAGCAGCTATAGTCGAGATGTCCAATTAGAATCCTTACACTGGAACTGTGTGATTTCATCATAGAGTTCATACGTCATAAGCGGCTCTTCTAGCTCGCGCAGGAACGTTTTTAGCAAGACGGCTGCTATGTGAGGGTCGCATTGAAAATCTACAGGCAGTCCTTGATTACAACGACTTTGTAGCTCTTTGACAACAGCTACGTTAGCGGATCTTCTGAATATACCTTCTGTCTCCAACGCTAGAAGAACGAATCTCACTCAGTATGACTAACATAAGATAGAGAAGAATTTTCTCTATCAGTTTAAATATATTCTGTCTCACCATCAGGAGTATCGAGAAATTCGACGCATTGTCGTACAATTGGTGGTATTGGGTCATTGCCGTTGTTTTCTTTAATAAATTGAAGACTTGCTCCAAACTGTGTGGTTCCGATTGGTGTGACCACTGCAGTTGGTGCTGTATTCGTTGGCACACACCTTTTGTTTTTAATCATCAACTGCTCGTCATGTCTAAAAACATAGCGTCACGTAGAAGTATTATATCTCCAGGATAGTAGTAATAGTGAAGTATACTCACTCTAAGACTTGTGAAGGAATAATCAACTGGTCGAGATTTATGTACTGTGCCAATTCCTCCAAATAATTAACATACATCATTTTCCGACCGAATTTTGCACTAAAATGTTATTTCCTTGTTAATAATGTGATCATCCAGATAGGGCATGTAGTGATTACCTGATTGCTGGCTTGAAAATTTGCCATACGATCCTGATAAAGTTGGTTGGGTGCACTAGGTATAGGGCTTTCAAATTTTTTTTATACTTCCTATCGAAAGCTTTATATGCTTGCCATAACCAGGACAACGAGGGTTTATTTTTTGAAGTAAGACCATAGTGAAAGTATACTAAACTATAGTCTTGCTCTACAAACGTGTCTAACGTGTGTGTTAGATATCTAGAAAAATATAAAATTCTATGTATATGACTTTCAGAGTTTTATCAAGCTATAGGAAGATTTAAACAAACCTGAGGAGCTTAGCATGATTGAAGACTTCCTTTCCAATTGGAGGTAACTTACAAGCGGACACAACAATCACTTTGCGCCCGGCACTATCATCCCCGACAACTTCGACAATTCCGAGTCTTGCAATATCTAAATAATCCTCCTCATCTGCAAGTTCTCCGTCGAGTGCGGCAAGATCATCTGCTGCTCGATAAAGAGTTGTGTTTTAAAATTAAAGCCGTGAATCTTATTAAAAAATTTTACGCATTCCTACTAGATATTTTTTAACATAGAATGCATTTTAAATTGCTATCCAGCTTAAAGTTCACTAGCGCATTTAAACTGGATAGTCCTGTACAGCGTGAATATTTCATCTGTTTTGAAGAACCATGCAGTGAAAAGCTACACAGTGGTCTATTGAATTCACCTGCTACACCCTGAATGCCATGACATTTTAGCAGCTATTAACAGAAGATTAAAGGTCACACACCGGTTTCGATAACTGGAGCATCTACTAGAGCTTCTTCAAAGTTTTCTTCGATCGTTCCATCACTGACTGGGCTTTCCAAATAATCCAATCCTGTGCCTGTGCCACTTGCACTCAACTCCAATTTTTCTTCTAACAATTCCACTGCTGTAAAGTCACAAAATGTTATATTTACATATGTTTAGACATTTTTCTCATAAGGATTATCTAGCAGCTAAGTTATTGTAATCGTAGCTTTTTACTATTAACCAACATAATTATCACAGCACACAACATATATTGCAAAAACGTATAAATCCCAATGCAATGCAAGGTCAGTGCATGTCAATAAAATATCAAATATCATTGTACAATTAATATTTACTTAGCCATGCAATACTAATCTTTGACAAATGATACATCTTAGTCTAGGGCATGGTTAGGGTGTACCACTCATGCCTTACCATTATCTGCTGTTGCTTGTAGTTCTGTATCATCAAACTCCAAGTTTGGTTCGTAATCATGATAATCCGAGAGGCTTGGATAAGGATCTTCACCATCATTGTTTACAGCTATTACATACAGACATAGACACATTACTACTAATATAGCATATTAAAGGACTCTTATAATGTTTTGAAATTAATTGCCAAGCTATCCTCATTGTTTGATTCATGAATTATCACAAATCTTGTAATTCATATCAATGATGATGGGTCCATAAGAAACCATAAAGTGTATTTGTATACAAAAGTCTGTACAGAAATAAAAGTTCCCAAGCAAGTTACATATTATATCTCACAGGACAAAAAGCACCCCTCTGCTATACACAATAAACAAACAAATAATAATTGATAAAAATAAGTACGCTTTATGATGTTACTTTGCATCTTGAATTATCCTTTACGCCACAGAGGAATATTAATTATTTATATCGTTCAAGATTCGGAATTGTATTTATAACTGGACTCAATATTCCTACTAAACATTGACATCTGCAGTCAAGCAGACTGTATTTTTGCAATATCTATTTTTACATTCGTCCAACATGTCGATACTAAAATACATTTCGTCCAAACAACTCGAAGGATAGGATGTTTTATAATATTTTTGCCTAGAGACTACAATCAAGAATATAAGCTCAAATATTTATCGACTCCTGTCACAGAACGGAGCATAATCTATTCATAAAACAGGATAAATTTTCCAGCGAGCTATATGGTCGCAAGTAAATCTGTCAAGCTGAAACGTCAAAAAATCTTGGAAAGATAAGATTAGTTTTTTTTTCTTATAATCAAATACGATATGACGTTCCTTTTTGACACGCAGAAAGTAGCGTCAACAAGCATCGCCGATGAATTCTCTCACCTGTCAAACCTCGAGCTGGACTTAGCGTCGGTTGATAATCAGCTTCCATTTTTCTCAGCAAAACTCTTGAAGAAGCGCGTAGCACTAACTGGAAACGAATTCGTTCCTATATTAGAAACGTTAAGACTTTTTCCAGTGTAACGACATTATTTGAGCGCGATACAGGAAAGCAACGCACTCACGTCACGCTTTCATCTGTGTTGCTAATCGCAATTCGCAACCACTCGTCACTCCCATTCCCACTCAAGATCAGTGACTCACTTCACTCTATTCCGTCATTGGTTGAATTTATTATCTAACGCGTCGACTCGCGGTTAACTTCTGGCGACGCGGGCAGAAACCGTTGCTATAAAATACGCGTCGATGCGGACGGTTTCGCAAGATTTAACAAATCTCTTGAATATAATGAGCTAGACTTTTATGGAAACTGGAATCCGCCTTGCGTAAGAAGCCGAATACATTCGGAAATCCCTGAAAAGGGTGTCTTGTCCGGAATAAGGTACCACACCTATCTTCACTTTGAAGATGCTGTGTAAGGAATCCATGGAATCGAATGATGAAGTTTCAGTGAGTTTATTTTCAGATTTTTATCTCAAGTATCGTTTCAATTTTCATTATTACTCTGAGTGATTGAAGGAGCATGCTATTTTTAGATCTTTGGACAGATTTTTAATTCTACGTTCAGTTTAAATTCTATTCTTGAGCAATTTTTAATAAGAAAGCGTTTACCAAAATTAATATAAGCCGTAGATAATATACATACATTACGTGGTTTTCATATTAAAGCGATGTGTGTATAGTAAAATTTAGAGTCGAGGCTACACAAATTGCGTGTGTAGAATTAGATTATATTTATGTAAGTATGTACATAATAATACAATGCGTTGTCATCGGGATAATACATTTTGGTAGTGCGTACTGTGCAAACCCAAGGAAATTTAATTTTAAAAAAAGGTTCGACTTCGTATCGTGCACAATTTCTAGATTGCAGACTGTAGAAAATGAAATATTAATTTAGATACAGGCTCGTCGAAGGAAATTGGCCGAAAGTTCTTCATTAATCTTTCCATGGGTTACGCTAAGCACGTTTACGTATAAGGCAGAATATATAAAACATAATCGCATTACCAAACCACATAATTCATAACTGGAGGACTAGGTTATCGGCAGAATAAAAATTGTTATACGGATCAAAGAAAGAAGAAAGATAATTAACGAGCAAAAAAAGTGCTCGCCAAGTTTTGTCGACACTCCTCTAATCTGATCTCATTTAAAACTATGGGCAATTCGCAATTCTTGAAATTTTAGGCACGTACGTTTATGAAGCTCATTACAAAAAAAAAAAACAGTTTCATCAGGACATGCCAATAAATAGAAAGCGTTATCGTACACGTACAATGAAAATCATTAGAAATTACTTATATACGATCTTAAATATGAAAGATCATGGTACCACCCACCCTCTTCGAATTAAGATGATTTTTATTAATATATCGAATCAATAAAATTCCATTGCGTAATTTAAAGCAAACAAATATTTACTGTACAGCCGTAACGTTAAGTAATAGATCATACGCTTTTCTATAATACACAAATTTGTTCTCAAATTCCATCTCGTTATCACTGGACGCCAAATCACGCGGCATTATTCAATTTTCGAAGCTCTCGCACTTCCGTCATTAATTCGCAAACTACACTACGAAATTGCGTGTAGCCATTGTAAATAAAATATTTTCCATTGCTCATGCCGCGTGCACAAATTTCACTATAGAAGCGGCAACGGGGAAGCTTTGGCCGTTTGATCATTGTAAAAATATTTTCATACTAGTGGAATTCATTCTCCCCTCTAGACGCCATAATTGATTACTATCTGACGATTAATTGTCCCGCACTTCTAATGGCATTCATTGGATGGTCTAATAATAATATATATTATATATATTATTGTTTTATGCTAAATCCTCCAATCGTCCGTTCTCTACCAATATTTAACTAGCGCTTTTAAGTTTATTCGATCGATCACAACGATTATCGCGAGTCGTTAAAAAATATTGGACCAAATACTATGCTGTTTGTCTTAACGTGCGCAAAAAGAATTCATTGATTCGACTAAATGACGAATGACTTTATAAAGTCAAGGCAAGGAAATAAACGTTCGGTGTAAACGTTACAGCTTTTATGACAAAGTGTCATCGTTGAAAGATTGTACATTCAATTCTCATTTTGTAGAACCAATGAATTTTTTGTGTCCTTGACGCGACTTACTCGTCCCATAGAAAATTGACTGTACATAGTGACTTAATTATAGTTCAATACAGTCAAATACCATCTCGCTACATTAAAATAATTATCCCAGTCTCTTTGCGAACATAAAAATATATTCTTACACCTTATTGTTTTTTAAATAGAATATACATATCACGCTTATTCTTTTTGTTTTATCGCTTGTTAAAATAATTCTTGAAAAATATTGCATTTCTCTTATGTTCACTTTCTCTGTCGATTACGTGATCGTCTGTCGGTACGACAACGATCCATAATTTCCCATACACGATCAAATATATCTTGTTTCCCGCTTAAAGAAATCAAAAACGACTCAGTGTCAGCTACAAAGAACGTTTAAGATAATTCGAGATTGAATTTGTTAGCCTTCGATAATTAAATCACGAATGTTCCTATCGTGAATATAAATACGGATTATTTTTAGAAAAAAAAATTTATCAATTCCCTGATTAAGTAATTTCCTACGTCAATTCGAATAGTCGATACAAACGGTTGAGAGTTCGATTCAATCTCTTAATAAGTGTAAAGAGAATGTTGACTCAAACATTGTACATGTCATAAAAAAAGAAGAAGAAGAAAACGAAAATGTCACGCTAAACTCGTGAACGTGTGATAAAAATTTAAATGCACAACATTCCCAAGTTGACTGGATTAATTCGAATAGTCATAGACTTTTCGTGTTTCGTCACCCGTATCGCTTTGTATAGCATTGCTCGCAGTCTTATAAATTTCAATTCCCTATGGTATCTCCTGTCCTCGTGAGGGTAACGAGTAAGATACAAAAAGACAATTAAAAAGAAGAAAAATAGCGCAATGGCGCACTACACTGAATATCTGTAACCGTCCTTTTTTTACTTGGTGTTAACCTTAGGCCCTTAGGCTTTTAGCCAACCTCTGATTTTAAGATCACGGTCTTCGTCCTGGTACCTGCAATCAAAGATAATATTTAGCGAATTCCCTTCCTGTGTGAAAACAAAAAAGAAAGAATGACGTTCTGAAGCAATTGTTATCTTACAATAATTATGCATTATCACGCTTATGAGATAGCAAGTCAAAAATGATAAATTCACGCGTCATTTCATTGTTTTGATGACTATAGTAGCACAGGCTTACCAGTTGCATGGCAAATAACACTCCGCAGAGGTGCATAATAAAGCCAAGCTGTGCTGTGTCCCTATTAAACCCTCTGCCCATTGTTTATTTATGTGCGAGGATGTGTTACTAAGAGTTATTCACGTGTCTGTTGTATTTATGGTGGATTGATGTGTCAGAGGCAAATAAACCAAAGAGTAAAAGTAACCCATAAGCTTCCAGAACATAATTGATTAAAAAATAAAACTATATTATGGACTGGTAAACCTCTGACATAATCACAAATGTGCAATTGATATGAAAAACAATGTTTTTATGCTTGACACATACATTAAGCTTTATCGATAATGTAACTGTGTAGTAGTAGCTATATTCAATCAAGAAATTAATGTGTTTATCTTTAACAAAATTACAGTATCGTGTTTTAATACCTGGCATGGCTAACGTTTCTTTACTTTCACGTTTGCTTTTACCTTATATAAATTTTTTAGCCTGTCAAGGGCTGGTTCGTATTGAGATATTGAAAGAGGTGGATTCATTTCCCAGATATTGAATCAAGAGTGCTTAGAAATTGTGAAAGAAAATCCAGACCATGCGATTGGAATTTATTTAGCTACAGCTACTTCAGAGTGACTATTGTGGAAATAGATATTTACTATGTAATACGTATAGAGTTAACACTCTGGGTACTCGCAGCACAGAACATGCAAATCTGCATTGTGCGTACCATATAGTATAGATCAATAATATGTATAAAAGTGATAAAGTAATAACGTGGTCTATAGAATAAGTATGCAATGTCTTTTTCTGAACAATAATAAATCATTAAGCATAATGTATTAGAATAAATCAAGTATTAAAGTATGACTAATATGGAAAGCCAAATAATTATGCTTCATCATCAATTTAGTACACTATGATAATATTGAATAATGCATATTCAGTTCATCAATCATCAACGAAACATTTAAAGTCATTGCAAATTTATTTTATATCTATACTATGCATGCTATAGTATTAAATTACTGCAAAAAGTACAAGCAAAAGTGCAGCATAAATGTGGTTTTGCAATAAATGAAACCTATGTAAAAGAAGTGTTAAAGGAAAAATATAAATGGCTCGATATGAGATGATACGAAGAATTCTGTAAGATGAAGAGAAATCAAATATGCAGCTAGGATTGCTAAAAGGGTAAGCATATAGGAAGGACTGGGGACTGGAGGACTTGGAAAAATGTCTACGGTTTTGATAGGTCGTGCGATTACGCTTGTGGGTACAGTGAGTGTCGGGCACGAGGGTCTACGCCACCTTTGTCGCTCCTCTTCCAGCAGAGCAATCAGCGAGTCACGCTTTGAAACAATTTCCAACATTTCTGTTAATATTTCTCCCTCCTTTTTCACATCGTCTTTGGTCTTCTTCTTATCTATAATAATACAAAAATCAGACTCTCAATGTCGTTATATTAAATAGACAGTAATTCTTATTTATTATGGATTCAAATAACTGACCATCATCGGCCAATCTTTCTCGTAGTTCCTGTTGCAACCTATCATGACGATCTTCCAACTGAACTTCCTGAGCCCGCACCAACAATTCCTTCTCGTACCTACGCAATTCTGTACGTTCTCTCATTAAGTCAAACCACTCGCTCATCAGATCAGCTTCTTCTCGATCACAGGCTTCTACAGGAAATCCAAAAGCATTGTATTATATAAGTCATTAGATTCCTTATTAGCTAGAAGAACGTACCTCCTTCTCCACGCAATGCTTTTTCAACACTGACACCTCTACTTTCTAATTCTCTTTGCTTCACTTCGGTCTCCTCTAATTTTCTTTGTATTTCTTGAGCCATTCGTAACCTTAATTAAAGAAGAAAAGAATTTCTTATAGAACTCATTCATATGCTTTGAATGTTTAATCAGATTTTAGTTTAGTACCTTTTGAGCTGTGCTTGTCTTGCTATCCTCTTAGCAGTTTTGGCTTTACGGGATATGCTGTTGCATGAACCGTCAGCCAGCGTGGTTTTGTGCATTTGTGAAACCGACAAAGCCGTCGCCTTCGAATCGTCTTCCGATATACTGTCATCTGTTTACACATGCATACACCTTACTTATACCACATGCTCCAGGATAGTATAATCAAACTGAATTTAATATATTTAAAAACCAGCACCAAATACTCCCTCACAGTATCAGTCATTCAATAAGACTTGATTCTATGAGGCAGAAATTGTCTTCGCCTTTACCTGATATATGAGTTGTTGGCATTGCATAACTCAGCGGTGGTGGAGGTATTGGTGGTGGATTCTCATTAAGGAAACTCGCAACTAACATCCCTTCAGAAACACTCTTAGGCCGTGAATCGTACTTCGGGGAGATATCCTTGTCGAGCTAAAAATGAAGAACTTATTAATACATTATCTACAGTTGTCATCAGTCAAGGTAAAACACACATTGGAGTAAACATATTACAAAAATCATTAACATCAATCAAGTGGGGTCGGTATTAATTGCTGAAAAAGTAAACCAAGCTTTAAATAAACAAATATGGATTGCATACTTCTTGTATGGAGTTTCTAGCACTTTAATGATATGCATAATTAACGTGAGTCATTTGTTTTTGATATATAAAGGATGTCATAAGTGAGTATGCACTTCCTGTCTTTTATACGTTTTGCATTTTCATTAATTATTCAATGTGAGCAACGAGGCACGAAGGAACATGCTAATTATACTAATGGGAGACATTGGATAAGCTACAGTTGATTAATTACTGTATCCACTGGAGTAATATACTCTGTATGTTGGGTATAAATCTCATTGTTAGGTATATATGGCTATTAGAACACATTAAAGATTAAAAATGACATCAACTTTACGTGCTGGGTTTGTACATCAAAGAAAGCACAGTTCAGTACAATGCAAATGAAAGAAAACTATAGTACCTGACGGTTAAGAATAGTGCATAGAAGTACTTGGACAAAGAAATATAATATCAGTGACTACTATAAATTGCTTACATCTGACCCATCCGAATATGATTTATATAACTGAAACATGTTAAAGACAACAAGGTTAGAAATTAACCTTTTTCCATTTTTAAAAGACACTAGGAAATTAATATTTGTTTCCCTCTCTCACTTTCTTTGTCCGATAAGAATGATAATTACCTTTCCCTTTTCCTTGGATTTGCCAGTCAACCGGAATCTTGATAATTTATCTTTCTGATTCGGTGGTGATGGCGAAGAGTCTTTCTTCTTGAAGAAATCAGAAACTGCTTGGATGATGCTTTTTCTTCTCTCAGGGTCCTTAGCCTTCTTCTTATCTCTCTTTGGGACCATGGTGCTACTTTCCATCTTTGATCCAGAAGTTTGCAAAAGCTCGTCCATAGATTTTGCATTAGATGGAGGTAAAGTTTCTACGTTAACTTTCTTAGCAAATGCTTTTACGTTGTCTGTACTCTTACTAGTTTGTAATTTGTGACCAGGCTTTGTCGATTCAAAACTGTAGTGTCTTGATCTCATCTCTAACAATTCTTCATCGGTCTTCTTCCTAGTTTCCATGGATAATTGTCTGCGAGCTACTTTCATTCTTAATTCTTTGATCTTATCCTCTGGGCTTAATCCTAGATCTTCGTCACTCTTTAATCTAGCACGTTCACGAGCTTCCTGTTTCGCTTTCTCAGCAGTTCTCTTGGCCTCTTCATACTTTAGTCTAGGTGGTGCGACTGGTGTCTTGAATTCGTCATCTGCCAACTTCTCAGGTATTTTGGAGGTGCTGGCTGATTCTTTAGGAGTTGTAGAGTACATTGTTACATTTTTCTCCTCTTGGGACTGTTGTTTGAATGAAGATAGCGGCGTGACGTTTGCCAGAGTATAAGATCTTACAATACCACCTTGACTTGAATTACTTGTGGGTGTACTCATATCCAGAACGTTTCTGGCTTCTGCAAAGGTAGTATGGACAGAACTGCTTACAGGTGATATTATAGATGTTGGTACAAATTTCATTGGTGTTGAAGATGTTGACCCAGTTTCTGTGAATTTCAAGGGTGAAAGAGTTGATCCTGGACTGAACGAAGAAGCTCTGGCTGCTCTTCGTGCCTTCTTCTCAGCTGACTTTTGTTTGTGAGCTTCTAGTTTATCCATCAAGAGATCCTGTATGAGGCTCTTCTGCTTGGTACGCTCTCTCGTGATTTCCTCAAGCTTGCGTGAAGTTGCTGGAGAATTAAAACTATTGTTGGCACCAACTTCCTGATTCTTGATCTCCTCAGCAATCATTTCTGCAGAACGCAATTGCGCAGAGCTCTTTGAATTCTTTCTCTTGGACTTTCTGATGTCAATGGAATCCTTCGCATTGCTGAATTCAGCAATCCTAGACTGCAAACGCTTAACATATTCTAAGTAGTCCGGGTTGTTCGTGTCAACTACAGACTTGGACGGTTCCTGGTTATTCGATATCTCAACTTGGTTTGATATTACTGGCATTTGTGGATTTATAGGACTGGCAAGAACTGTGATTATTTCACTGGTCGTCGTATCCTCTGCTTGTTCTACTATCAGTAGACTATCCTCCTCCATCGATTGGAAAAGTTCTCTATTTATTGCTTCCACAGGTGGTTGCTCTTCTTGTTCAACAGTTGCGTCACCTGCACTCGTGTCAAGATTTAAATTTCTTGGTGGCATACTCACTGATTTGTTCATGGCACCATTCAACCTGTCCATAACATCATCCATAGTCACAGGATTTATTTCTATAACGTTATCATCGTTATACTGTTCATGCTCTGATCCAGATTCATTTTCCACTTCAGTTTTAGCAATGGGAGCATCAGTCTTTACTTCCATTGGAGTCAGTGTAGGTGTCGAAGCTGTTTTTATATTAACAAATTCCACGTATCCTCTATTTTTAATAAGCGCTATATTAGTAGCATCCTGTAGACTGTCATCCAGCAAAGACTCGTTATCAGTATCCATGAAATCAATATTTTCACCATTAGCTAGGAGCTTGGAGGTATTATTATTAGGGAAGTCAATAATCTTATCCAGTCTATAAGACTCTAATTCCATATCGGTCAGGTCTTCTTCCTTAGCTATTCGCACAGGGACATTAGGCAGTTTCATATGCTGCATCAGTTTATTCCTTCTAGTTGTAATGAATTCCGGATTAATATTGAACTCGACATCTCGCAGATCATCAGATACCAATCCTTCCCCGTCACGAGCCCATTCAGAAAATTCTGTTTCCGTAAGGGCAGCCGTAGTTAAATCATTTTCCTCAGAATCATCCTGCTTATTGGATATATTCGATACAACAGACGTAGGACTACTGCAATTACTGAAGCTCTTTTTACTATCACCCTGCTCCAAATTATTATTAACTACTTCATCACCTTCAGAAGGTATCTTCTCGGACACCAAACCATCCATGTATTCCGCACCAGAGATCAAATCATCATCAATACGAATACATTCAATAGAATCCGGCTCAAATGCCGCAGCCTCGTCCACGTCCTTATTTTTATCTTCGGCTTCCTCGTCCAGAAGAAGATCTCCATCGGTACTATGAATCTGCAGTCTAGGAGGAGATAAATTAATTGGCGCTACTTGTTCATCTACAGCACCTTCATCAAATTCGACATCGCTAGACGACAAGGAATCACTATCTATTTCCGAGTCCTCGGAACTGTCTCCGTCTTTGGTCTCCTTATTTTTATTCCAATTTACTTGAGGCACGATGATGGAAGTTTCATGTAATGGCGACCTAGGCCTACAATCTGCATCGTCATCAATATTATCCATAGGTTCAATATTAGTTGTCCTTTCAAGTTCAATAATTTCTTCGTCTTCCTTAACTATTGCTTGAGCATCAGTCTGTTTGGGGGCCATGATTTCTCTAATTGGCTTCTTTTCACTGACTTTAGGCGATTCTTTACGTACGATATTAGGATCTGTCTTAGACTTCAGGATGCTGGTCTCTTTTAACAAATCCGGTAACTGCATCTTGGATACATCCGGCATGGCAGTAGTTTTACCAGCAACACTATCCTCGGTCTTTGTTTGCTGATCAAAGCTGAATGGTTTCAGGGGAGATACTGAGAAGACCGCAGTAGGGGAGATAGGAGAAAGTTGAGTATTGCTGGAACGAAGCTTGCTGGTACCTTGCAAGAAAGCTTGCATAGTAGGACTAGGCTCTGGTGCAGGATTCAGCAATTTCTGATGTTGCGATATGGCGTCTGTCAAGCTTCGTAATTTTGTATCAACGTTTGACGTCGATCCGGACTTCATAACTGATCCACCAAGTGCTGATCCACCCAATAGATATCGCTTTTTCAATTCCAGAGACAGTTTAGAGGCAATGCCTTCCGTAGAGTGAGTTCTATTCAATAAATAATCTCCTTTTCGAGGATTCATCAAAGGACTGGGAGAAATTGTCTTTGCGATAGGTCGACTGAGGTGGAGTTCATTCTGTGGACGCAATGGCTCCTTCACAGGGTCAAGCTTTGTGAACTGCAACTTGACACCCGTATCTTTGTTCTGCTTCAAATTTCCATTGATCGATGGTATCACGTGACTCTTCACTTGGACTTTTTTAGGCTCCACATAATTCCCACGACCCTTACGAACGTACGAATCGTTTATGGCAATTTCTGGTATCTCATGCTGAGTGGGTGTTGTACCGTCGTGCTCGAATTCGGAATCCGTTGAAATTTCCGTTGCTGAATTCTCTGCGCTGTCCTCCGTGGAATCTTCATCCGATGCAACCTGTACGTGATAAAAAAATATAATTAATATCGTGAAAATCATATTGCGATTGATTGAAAAAGTTTAATTTGTTATTAAAATAGGCAATCGCTTCTTATTATATTAGTCTAGTATAGTGGAGCCATGTAAGAGTACATTTAATCAGAGAATCAGTTTATGGCCTAAATTATAATCTTTCTTGAACTTTTATAAATTTGATTAAATGTATCTAGTGCCACCGTTATTTTGCTATCCAAATAGCAAAATACGGTTAATGGCGAAATTAAACACGTACTCGAGGAGAACTTCGGTCTGCGCAATATAAAACGTATACATGCTTTTATAGAGAAATATACAGATGACTCGAAACAATAGAGCGAGAAAACGTATAAAATTGCAAATAACAAGTATAATATATGCGTAAAGAAGAACCATAGTTACAAGAACATCTTGCTTTCCGAAAGTGAACGGTGAGACATTATTAATAAAGTATTGGCTGGTGGTAATCGTAGAATTATTACAGGCCGTTAAATATAAACGTATTGTGTGAGCAGAAGCACTAGGCAAACGCATACAATTAATCGGTTTGAGTCACTGTTAATTTAATATTAGTTCAACAGCACGCCATTCATATAACAAAATTTGTTACCTTTTTCAATAGCCTTGGGTTGTTTTCAAAGAATCTCTCATATCACCATCAGCCATTATTTAGCGACTTATATACTTTATTAAATGTATCTCACACAATATCGCTAAATGAAAAAATCATATAACCGAGAGAGAATATATGTATGCGCAACATCACAGCAATATCAAAGTAATCCTCTTATAATCTTTTTTTTAATCGCAGAGGGAAATTAAATCAAGTCCTACGTCTAACTTATATATACTGAGAATTCTATTACGATATTGTACATTTATCCTTTTTGGATTTATCTGATTTTGCGGATGATATCGATTTAACGGAACCATGAAGACCAGACTCGTGAGAGAGCAATTTTGTTACGTTATTGTGTTTCTTTGTCTTGGGGGATAATTTCTCGGGAATTTTTTCTTTATTTTGCGTATTACTGTCCAAATTTATGGGAATATTCTTTGATACCGCGGAGAAGTCTTTTGATTTAGCATTGTCATTGGGTCGATCGGATTTACGTTTGGCTTCACTGACAGCATTTAATTCTTTTTGTTCCGAAATTGGTATTGGTTTCGGCTGCTTGTTCGTAGATTTTTTAGCATCGGACTTTCTTCTCGCAGGAACTACGGGAACCGGAAGTAACGTTGGAACTGCTTCAATGGAATCTTTCTTAGACGGTATCAGAGGGGCAGTCAGTTCTTGCGATGAACGTCTACGTTCTGGTCGTTTTGGTACTTCTAGTATTTGTTCTGGTACTGATTTGTTCTCTTGTACCATTTTTGTAACTGGTATCGGACGAATTTCCTTCTCAATTATTTTAACTTTCTCAATTCGTTCAGTTTCCGGTTTTGAGGCGGATTCGTGTTTCTTTGGTGATTGAATGTTCTTTATCACAGTAGTTTCCTCTGGCACGGGATCAGAATTTAATTTTTGTTTTTTGTTTTGAGTTTTTGTAATCTTTGTCTTTTGCAAAATTGATTCACTGGATACGTTATTTGTCACTGACACAATTGCAGGGTTATCTTCTGTTGTTACTAACTGAGTATTTAATGTGGTAGTAGATTTATCTTTGTGCTTTTCTGTTATTGTATTGAGTTTAGGAGGGTCAAGATTCTTTTGAGATTTTAATTTTGACGCACTTGCTAATAATTCCGATTCCGATTCACTATTTAATATTTTTTGAGGATTTAATATCTTCTCGATGTCAGTACTGGTAATTGAAACTTCTGGAAGAGTTTTTTGTTTCACAATTTCATATTCACTTCCTTTACTCACTATAATATCTGTCTTCGATGCTAACACATCATTGATTGCCTCACTCAAAGTTTTACTTTCTGCTTCAATCTCATTAAATTGCTTTTCAATAATTTCCACACTGTTGTCATCATTCGATCCTTTAATGTCATCGATGCTAATATTAAAGTCATCAACTTCATTATCTACCACTGATGTTTTACGTTGGCTATTTAAATCTGTTTCAGTGTCACTGCTTGGAGAGAAAGATTTTTTAAAGTATTTCATAATATCTTTGGCTTCGACCTTGTCTGATAGTTTAGGGTTAATTTTCAAATCGATGATCTTTACCTCAGGCTCTTCTTCCGGTGTGCCTTCTTTAGAAACAGCTTGCTGTATAGAACTTGACTCTGATTTCTTTGCTGATTCAAAGTATTTACTTATCTTTAACTGTGCAGTTTCCTTTGACAAAGGACGAAGTTCTTCAACTGGCTTTTTATTCTTTGCTTTTCTCTGTTTCAATTGTTCTTTTAAATGTTCGAAGGAACTATAGGTGACAGGTTCTTCTTGTTGCTTAGGAAGAACTTCCTGCGGAACAGTTAACTTGGATGCTTCGTAGCTTATTGTTTTCTTTGGTTTCTCAGAAGTGGGTGTAGCTGCAGTAACAGTGACAATAGGCTTAATTCTGGTTTTGTCTAATGATATTTTCAATGGCAAATCTATTTTCTGAGAATCATCACAATTCTTTATATTATGTGTTTCATCTCCTTGCTGCTGTTGGTCCATTATCGAATTTTTTGCACATGTTTCGCTTGATATATCAGAAACAACCAAATCAGAACCAACTGTTTCAGAAGACAGATTCTTATCCGACGCAGATACTTGTCTACTCAATTTAGGCGAAGATGTTAATAAATCCGGTAAATTATCACTATTAATTTTAATAACACAATTAGCATCCTCCACATATTCAGTGTTATTAGTTTCACTAGGTTGAGTGTTGAGAATAGCATCCGGAAGTGTTCCCGTTACAGATTCAATTTTGACTTCCTCCTCTTTTAACACAACTGAATTATCCTCCTGTTCTGTAATTAGTCTTTCATTCGAAGATCCCGATTCATTTTCAATTACAGATAAAACATTAGTTTGAATTTCCGTAGGTGACAAATTAACATCCGCAATGCTATCATTAATTTTTTCATCATTGATATCAACATTATATGAGACCTCATTAGATGAATTAATTTCTATATCAATTTCTGAATTGAGATTCTCTTTATCAACTATACCCTGTTCAACATTGCTAGAAACAATAGAATTCGGACTTGCAATTTCAACACTACCCTGTATCGCACTCTTAATAATGAGATTGTCCGATTTATTAATGTTATCAGTATTATCAATATTTTCCTTGTTTACATCTAACTCTAGTGATAAACCATTCATATGGTCAGTTTTGATTTTTTCCAAATTGGACTCAAGGCCCACGATTTCTTTTTCACTTATACTCGACGGTTTTGATTCTTGTAGCTCATGATTTTCCACGTGATTCGACCGACACCCATTATCATTCTCAATAATCGAATTTTGAGTAGAATTCGCGTCCGAAACCGAATGTAAATTTTCTGATAAAAGGGACGTGTCTATGGAAATTGTTTCACCAGAGACTAGTGATTCCTGCGGTGGATTATCTAAAGCTTGAGATTGTTTCACCTCTGTTTCCGAGCCAGTGTCAGTATCAGAGCTGCGTGGAGGGACCTTCAGCCAGACTTCTTGTTTCCTCAATTCCCTGGCGCGAACCTCTTCTTCGTCCTCGGTCGCCGTGCCGCTTTCTTCATCTGGACACAAAAAGAATTCGACTTTACCGAGAAATTGTCCATTACAATTTATTTTCAATTTTTCCATAGTAATTTTCCTCGTTCAATCGAACTATTATAGTCATTTATACCTTCGCTAGTATACTCATCGCTGGAGTCTTCGTATTCGTTGCTTCCGGTATCTGAATGACCTGTAGTGGCATGCGGATGAGAATAACGCAATGTCCAATTTTTGGCAAGTTCTAAGGTTCCTTCTGTTGTCAACGGCTGATCTATAGCCTCCTCGAAGACCTCGTTATCATCATCGGAATCGCTGTAACATTAATGCCAGACCTCGTTAAGACGTACGACTATTATGAGGATTTCAAAAAGACATAAAATTACCTCATATCAGATATATCATCACTGGATCCCATTTCGGCTGCTGACGCACCGAAATTACGATCCGTCCATTCATCCTCATCCATCTGACTACGAGGTTCTTCAGCGTCTGAGACACCAGCAAGATTTTCAAATTCTATCCTCTCTGGTGTTTGACCTCGATCGAGTAAATCAAGTCCGGCAACTCCTTCCAACGGTGTTTTAGACTGCGATGGATAAGCGTAGATATAATATATGAAAAGAGTAACAAAGACATTACCAAAATATACCTTTTCTGGAGTTTTCATATTAATGGATGTATTTGGTATATTTTCTTTATTTAAAACAGGAATTTTCTTCTTCTCTACTCTAGCCTTCATGGTTCCCGATAGGCCGAAATGCTGCATACAATAAAATCGTCCGCCATGTTTATCTCTATCAAACGTATGGTTCCCTGCAATGCGTGTAACATAGGACAATGAATAATTTTGACTTTTGTTTATTAATAGGAATAATTATTAATCGCTCATTTTAATTCTGCTTACCTATCCTTAGAGAGGTTGAGCAATATTCACAACGGAAACAACCACGATGAAAGAATTTGCCTTCTGCGCTGAGCCTCTCCATCAGGTAAACCCTCTTATTACAGAAATGGCACATTTCTGAGCCTCCTTGTGCTGGTAGCACTAGGGCTGCTTTTGAATTCTATGAAAAAATTTTTCTCTCAAAAATTGACTCACTACAGCTGTGGATCAAACTCGTGACACAGGACAAAAGTCAGCATGCGACATTCTTTCACATCTTTAGGTTAGATATGGTTTTTAAACGATACAAGATTATCTCAAAGAACGTGTAAAATATTGTTATATACGATTTCCAATAAAAACTACAAATACTAGGAAATATTTAGAGACTTGTATAATTTATTAGTCAGGATTCATTGTAAGTCACAATGCATGTCTGACATTGAAGACATTGTCTGACAAAAAAACCGTGACAAATTTTGTCAATAATTATTATACATTGACAAGATAATTGATCACTGGTATATCAATAAAAAAATAAAATGTATTCGCCAATGAAATTTTTATGACCGGAAGCTCCTGCTGACTTCTTATCCAAGTACAGAGAGTCATTAACGGGCAGTGTAATAATTACCGATCTCTGCACCTTGGGTTCAGCATCCTGATTTTTATTAGCAAATTGTTCAGCCATTGCTGAGACTTTATTGTGCCCAAGGACATTACCCTCTTTGATCTTCTTGTCAATATTCTTGAGGGTGCTGTCAATATCGGCGTACTTACTGTCCGACTCGTTCGGGTTGCGCCCTTTCTTCTCCATTTTGGTTTGTCGAGCTAAAAACTGAATAAAGCATATAGAGACCTGACGAGAATTTATATTACCAATAGCATTAGTATCTTTAACAAACCTGCTCTCGACTCCATTTTGGTACACGTTCCACTTTGTCTTGACGTATTCCCCGTCCCATTTTGTTCTCTTCTATTTTCTTTTCGATTTCCTTCACGTTCCAATCCGTTTTCTCGATTTTTCCTTCGCGATTAGAAAGTGATAAATTCGAAAATTTATTATTATGCAAATATTTCGTACACTGTGTTCGAAAAAAAAGTTTGTGGTACCAACCGATAGCACGTAGTAGATCTTTTGGTTTTTTCTCACTGGGAGCAGTGCCTCTTAATTTATCTTCAATATTTTTTATTCTACCAGAGAATCCTTCGTCTATGCTACCCCTGTGCTGTCCGGCATGAAGTTTTGGTTCTCTGTCCTGAAAAATATGAAATCTCAGAACCGCCATATTGATAGTCAATACAAAATTCGTTATGGTACAGTCAGACCTAGAAAAGTGCAACAGCGAAGATCTGTTGAATTTTGCAGAGTTACACTTTGCGAAATTGCATTTTGCTGGGTCCGACTGTACGCATATTTTTGTATCACCAGAATTCTCCTTCGTGTAAATAAAAAGTTGATCAATATTGATCCCAAAGTTACAACAGTTTTCTGGAGACTGTGGTTAATAACAATGACGCATTAGGAAAAGCAGAAACAATGTATTGTTGCATCTTTTAAAACAGCGAAGGTAAAAACGTTTCCTAGCATCCAGCAAGCGACGTTAGTATTTCTATAAATGATTTGAAAATCGATCAAGTCAATTTGATATTAATAAATTGGTACGGAACTGTCCAATTGTACAATGCAAACTGACATTTCATTTTTTGAAGAGCAAAAATTATTTTTTAATAACTCAGAAATCCTGCAACACACGGGCGATTAGGTGGTCACACGTTAAACAGTTTGTTACTTCATATCCAATCATGTAATTTCACACGACACCACCAGCTTACTGGGTAGAGAATTTTCTGCTCGAGATCTTTGACTCTATCCTTGAAATCAGGAGCGGTTTGACGATAAAGAAATATTGAATAATCCTCAAAGGGTTCGTCCTTGTCTCGTTTTGCATTCGCAGCCAGCATCTGCATACTTTTGTAGAATTGCTGTGTCGCCATTTTACGTAGATACTGACGCTTCCTCATGCGTTCGATTCGATTCTTTTCAATGTCCTCGAGTCTCTTCTGTCTTTCCTCCTTCGGATTCACGTACAACAGACATTACTTTTGAAAACTAAGTGATAAGTAATATTGCGCCGAGCACACGAGCTTATCGCACTGTATAATATATTAGGATAAATGAAAAAAAAAAGGTTCTACATTATAACTGACTGTCACAAAAACTTTCCAGAGCTATCCCACAGAATTGACATGGTTATCAAAAAGTTATAATTTCTTCCCGAACTGCAGTGACAAACAGTCCAATAAATATGAACAACAAAGATATAAATATTCCCTGGCGCATGATATCCTCGATCTTCTGCCAGCATGACTGAGGAACATGGGTTGGTTAACGAAAATACATATAATTGAAAATTATTGAAGGATCTACCAGGAATAAAAATATTTTTCCATCATAAAACTCACCACTGTAGCTCCCATTTTTTCAGTGCTACGTCGCTTTCTGGAACGACGGCTAATCGAATCGCCCTTCTTCTCCAATGGATTCTGTGCGTGTTCGTTGCTATGACGTGAAGAACGTGAGTGCCTGGCACGAGTATTAGTATTATCCTGTTTGGCAATGCGTCCAATCAATTGAGCCTTTTGCTCCGGTGTCAATTGGCTCAACTGTTTCGAATACGTGGGCCTCTCCTCTTTTTCCGGTTCCTAGAAAAAGACAAATCCAAAGATGAACGTCAAACGCGCAAACCCCTGCTTATACGAGAATAAAATTACAGGTATATTCTCTCTGATTGGATCGACTTTGTTATCGCCGAATTGATGTTCCATCCTGAGCATCCAACTACGTCTGCTCTTAGATTCAAACATTCGCTTCAATGTTGACACTCTATGATTATTTTCAAGCCAGTTCCTTATACTGCTCAATTCCAATACGTTATCCACTATCTTGCTACTGTCGTTCCAAGTCATACGATTGTTGTTGTAATCCAGAAGTTTGCTCAGCCGTTGAAAGGACATTAGATTAGCGAGTTTAGATATGGTGCGTGGGACAGTGGATAGTGGTTTGAAAGTTGATGATAATTCATGAGAGCAAGTCGAGTATGGGACGTTGATTCTGTGAGGCCAGTGCGTAGGCAATTTAAGGGTGGGCTTATATATTTCGTATAACGAAGGTGCGCGACGTGTCGTTGACAAGTCTTTAGCCAGAAGCAGGTTGACATTAGAGATGGAGGACTGTGGAAATAGGATAATTGGAAACGGGTGTTAGTTTGCGGTAGCTGCCTACTGCGAACAAAACGCAGATCTCATATTTCTCCCCACAAGTATTCGGCTGGCTGATACGATCCTGTAAAAACTTGGAAATCGTCAGAATAAATCAAGGATCTTACCAATTTCGGATGTTTAATATGTGGAATCTCGCCCCGGAATGTCTCATATATCTGTGTCAGATAAGAAAACATGGCGAGTTTGTCGGGGACGTCACACTGGGCCATTTCCTCACCAGTCATTACCTGCGAAAAAAAATGAACAATTAAAAGGTACGTCTCAAATCTCAGTATCTCTATATATATTTTTATGTATTAACAAGGTGAAAAATTCTTACAGGAGGTATTCCTAATTCCTTCTCAAGGATGTCGAAGGCGAGCTGATTGTTAATTTCCACGTCTTCGGATTTCAAAGAGTGAAAATCAATTAGATCCGGCCTGTATCTGTGAATAATGGCGCAAATAGCGAGACCGTCTTTGAACGAAGAGCCCATGTCGTCGATGCGAACCGTATCGTACAAAGCCACCTGTCTCCTTAGCCAATGGAGCAACGTATCGGGATGCACCTGAGAGTCTGTTCCAAGGTCTACGTTAAAGATCGAAATTCCTCTTGTATAAATGTGTAGTATGGCGAAGATAGTAAAAGAGGAGACAGTCAACGATCACTCGAAAGCTCGCCGATTCGAAACCCTATTATATTCTACTGGCAAGCGAACATGTTATAAGCTCACCCCTACGCCGACGCTTCTTGGGAATATCAACAGCGGGTTGCATAGATGGTTGCTCTATGTTGTCCGGATCATCGGTATCCAGCAAGCCCCGTACTTGAATCGGCGTGACCGAACGTAGGTTCAAATTTGGATACCTTCAACAGGACGTAAAAATGAATAACAAATATTCCTTGGTTCTGCATCGTTAAATATTAATTGTAAAAGTTCAATACTATTGGTTATCCAATTCGGTTTTACATGGCCGGTTACCTTGTATGAGGATTCAGTGTGTAGGCGGCGTAATCTCTATTCAAGTTTTCTGGCGTGGTTTGTCCAAGAAGCCTGTAAATGGATTCACGTTCGGCTAACACTTCCAAGGTTGTCATAGAAGCACCCCATCCTTTGATAGCCCAGCAGGCATCGAGGGAACTGAGAAATCCTCTTGCGCATCCAGAACCAGTTGGCCAGAATGGCTATAAGAATATAGATAAAGATTGAAAATACCTTAAATATAATTAAGTTCAAAGTCTACGTGAAATGAGTACCTCCAGTAAACTATCCCCGACCAAGATCATAAGTAATCTGTGACCGTGTCGTTCTAGGACTCGACTAGCATTTTCGGCAGCATACATAGAGGTGAAGTCAAACATGGCCACGTCCGGTTGACCGTAATGATTAACAGCGAATTCCATGTCCATCATTTGATACTCTGTCGAGAATTCAGCAGCTTCTCTAGCATATAACATCAGTGCTTCCCTGTCGACGTTTTCTTTAGCAAGTAACTTGGCCGTGTCCGCATGGTCCTTTTACAAGAGAAGCAAACAATCGATAAAGTCATATGAAAATAAAATAGGTAAATGGGATTGTGCTATTGCTTCCGTTACCTGAAGTATAACACCCTTATCGATAAGACTATGTTTCTTGGCAGTCATGACGAAGTAATGCGTGTCATCTTTGTAATAGACAATGTTCTCAAGATCGATACCGGTATCCTGGTACAGTTCCTTAAAGAATTTCTGATTGAAGATAAAGGCAACTCCGCTTATCTCCTCCACCCTGGCCTCTGCTTCTGTTCTCTTATTGATAAAATTAGCTGTTATAGCAATGGCTAGTTTCCCTCGAAATTCCTTTCTTTTGAATCCTTCCAGAGTATTCCTTTTACCATCAGCCCCGATTAGAACATCAAATTCGTACTGGGAGACGGGATGGTCTGCTGGTGTGATTTTTGCACGCCATCCAATTTCTGTAATTACAATAATTCATGATAAATTCTTTTATCGCTCCGTTATCGGTATCAGTAAATTTTTTACTGTTTACGTCTATATGCTTTTCTTATACAATTTCTCTACTCACTGCCTTCTTCTTGATTTTCAGGTGGTGGTACCAAGGACTCGAAGCTGACACCCTCGTGAAATTCTACTCCCAGGATCAAAGCTACTTTTAACAAAATACACTGCAACTGCCGTATACTTATATGATCGATGGCGCCTGCGCAAAATTTTCCAAAGAATTTTTTGGCCCCAAGCGCACGAAGATCTTGAATGACGAAAGGCCACAAGTGAAGCACATTGTTCCTGGACATGCGATCCCTCTTCTCAACGACCACGACTTTAGCCCCAAGTAATTGTGCCTCTATGGCCGAGCGTAAACCGCATGGACCACCTCCGATGATCAAGACCTATTTAAATATAAGTAAAACAACACTGTAAAGTTTCTGATATCTCTTTAACAAATTTAATTTCTTTTTAATAAACTCTAGATCCTCACCCTTGTGTTCGGGCAGGCTTTCCCACGATTATAACACTTGTGATTGGCCCGCTGATCGAACTTCTTCCAAAGTGCCTGCGCCTTCCACGAGCGTAATTTCGACTTCAGCTTTGGATAAAACTGATTAAAGCTATTAGGCTTGATCTTGAGGAGTTCGCAAAGGTGTCGAAAGTGGCCAAGAATGGACTTGAGAGTGGATGCAGCACAGAACAGATCGAAAACTTCACTAGCCATAGCCACTTCCGGCGAAGCGATCTGTTTCCTGCCCTGTTGATGATCCATTGTCCTGTCCACTCTATTCCTATTCGCGCGATGGTTAAGTATTACCCAAATCCCTTCACTCTGTCATTACCTAAAAGCACCAAAGAAAAGCCAAACGTTACTTATATTTTCACAGGAAGCAAGGAGACACGAATAGCAAGGTTTAAATTAAAGTCTAGTATCTATCGTCGTAGATGGAAGAGCAATGGCACATTGGAAATGTCATGAGACGTTTAATGCCCGAAGCATCCCAGGTATCTACTTCCTCGTTACAAGGGGTTCTAAATACGGAACGCATCTCATGCATCTTACAACCAAAAAAAAAAGAAGGGATACGTAGAACAACTGATGGACAATTTTCAAGAGAGCTTACAGCATGCCCAACACCCTCTGTTCACTTCAAGAAAGCTTCGCCGCAAGAAACTCTCTGGATTATCTAGTAAAAACTCAGGAACAGTCTAACAGTTCAAGAGTAAATGCTTCAAGGAGAAGCTGTGGACGTAATGCAGAGTAAACAGAGCAATTGACACTATATGATCATGACAGTGAACGTGGATCGAATCGATAAGCGAGTACAAACACCTAGTCAGCGTCCTGATTACTAATAGGAATCTACTATGCGTGCTTCACTTTCAAAAGATCATGAACAATGTGTATGATGGCTCTTAGGGTTGGGCTACTTGTAGAATACACTTTATATTTCGTAGTCGGATCACGCCGATATACATAGCTGTCATATCGCGTGGCAAATGTGTCGATATCTCATGCTCCACGGTTCCTTGAACTTGCGACCTAATAATTTTCTAGAACATTCGCGATAGTGCGATGCCATTCTGGCGTTACTGTCGCGACTGTCAAGGCTGGATCGAATATCATTAGTTGAAATTTTGTTTTTATATATTTTACATCGACTTTTGTATACGTCTCTGTGGATATGATAACCTTAAAACGTTAAGGATCCTAAGAATAGAGCCCGAATTTATGGAACAGCCGAGAAGGGTTCGTTGTGAGGAAAAAGAAGAGAAAGAAATAATAAATAATTTTATGTATAATTGCAAGTCCGTCTCTGAAGAGACTTGGCTAGGTAATTACAAGCCTGGAGGAACTTCCTGTAGGTATTAAAGTATCAAAGTGGGTAATCAGTTTACTGGGTTATCTATTAGAAGTCGTTGGCGCGTTGTGTCATTGGTCACGTACAATTAGAGGCACAGTAGAATTTTTGGATCGTCGCCATTGTCTGACTTACGATTAGTACCGTTTCCCTCTAGAGCAACCATTCGTGACTATTGTCACACGGTCCATTAGCTACAGACCGGAAAGGAGAGTTTCGGAAATGCTTGGAAAATGATGCTGCCCGCAACGAGAAAAGCAGACGAGTCATTGTGAATAAATTTCCACAACCAGAAAGCATTTGTAAGAAGCACCCGTCATATAGGAGGCCGCAGGAGATGACTGTGACTCTATAAATACAGCGTGAAGTGGGCGAGAAGATGCAATCCGGTAGAACTAGAGCGGGTAGAAACAATTTTACAGAGACGGTAGCCAGAAGAAGAGTGTCCGAGACTGGAAACCGATTTCAAGAAAGAAAAGTTATGCCAGAATAAAGTAGTCAAGCATCTTTTTTTTTCTACTCCGTCCCGTGTTCCGACAGCTGGTAAAGGCCAAGAACGCGTTACCATCATGTTCTTTATGGGGGTTTGAATTTAGGTGATTGTAACGGTCCTCGTGCTTGTTTGCATATGGGTTCACAAAACTGAGAAATTAGATAAAATTCATATATTCTCTAAGACTGCTGTATAATTTTTTAAAATACTTTAATCTCAATCTTCAATATCGATTCTTTCTTTCTGATAAAAAATAGTAGAAAATCAATGTTGATTATAAAGCTTCTTTCGTATCTCTAGTTTTAATACGACTCATCCTAGCTGACAATGATGGCCCATCGAACGTTATCAGAAAAGGATTAACGTCAGCCAAGGTCAATATAGATATATCCTAGTCCTTGAAAATTCACCTTGACCGATCCATCATTGAAATTTAATATTACCAAGCACGTCTTCGCCAAGATCGACGAATGAATTTCTCCAAGTGCCACGTGAAATGACGTTCGACTGTGCTAATTCTCGAAATAAAAAGGACGACGCAAGCTGCCAAGAAGAGACTCAGGGAATCGCTCGTGCAAGACCTCCACCAAGAGAGTTTTTTAAAACTCAACAATCATTCTACGAGTTAATTTATCTTTCCGCATTGCTGACATTCAACATGGACTTTTCGCATGGCTCAGTTTCCCGAACAACCAACGCAAACGTTATGTATTTTCGAGCGTCGCGACGCCCTGATATCTTTACCCTCGAACGTATAATACAGAATAGAAGAAACTGCGTTTCCTTTTAACGTTTACAAATACAAAGTATCATCAACGTCCATTTGTACAAAAGCGTTGAATTTCCTAAGAGATTAATTTACTCAATGACGTCATAGATCGTACCTCGAATTAAGAAAAACGTAAACACATCAAACTGTAATGACAATGCATATCTTATTCGCAGGATAAAAATACGTAACGACAGACGTTTCTTTACTACGACGCACTCGTTTTTTACGGGCCGTCGCGTACGCGTCCCTCGTATAGCTCCATAACCTGTCCAACGTCTGGATCCTGTCTACTGAAAGCAACCACGCTAATTGTCGAGAATTTATGAGGCTGCTCCTAATGAGACAACGCAGGTTATTTACGCCGCGTTTAATAGACGACTGCCTTTGCGGATGTGGATGCGTCTTCACTGCGGGAGATCATAGGAATATCCAAGCCTAATCCCTGTGTGCTGACTCGAGACGATGGCTGCTGCTGCTGCTGCTACTGCTGAAAACTACGAATAGAAAGGAACGTAAGGACGACAGAAGGAAAAGGAAGAGACTTTCTGATGGAAAGTACATACCAGTGGGATTCTCATTGGCAGCTAACACTTACTATCATAAATTGCGATCTGGCTGTCGAGATGCGGGTAAAAGTAAAAATCATTACCACGTAGCTCTAGACGCGTAATAAATTTCTAATTCGACGGAAAAGGACTGTGCGTAGGTACTATAATTGTCGTTGTATGCTAAAAGCATTCTTTCTTTTTAATCATAAATATTATTCATCGGCAAATCCTTATTGGTACTGATTAAACTGATCCGAGAGATAATTTATTCTTTTTTAGGCAAACCGCATGGAAATTGGTCCATAGGGAATTTTTATTAATCTCTAGAAATGATGCTAGAAAGAAGAGCGTGGTAAAGTAACAATTGTAATTCAAACTAAGACTGACAATCATCTTACAGTCAGTAAAAAGAATTACTGAGAGAAAACAAGGAATATCTTTATTCATCAGGTACAACTGCTTACAGGATTCGTCTCATATACAATTGGTCCTCAGGGTTTTACACGTTCTTATCGCATCCGGATAGCCGGCCATGAAAGAGCTCTCCCTTATCAAGATCCGCGAGGTGCCCGTCAACGAAGTGTAAACATAGGTGCAAGGACTAATTCATACCGGAAGATAAGAGCGGCAGCTGCCTACCGTCAACGAGATAGACAGAGAGAGATAAACGAGATCCGATAAGAATTTTTATCTAGTGTCTTTCCCAGTCTTGATTATCCACGCAACCACACCTCGACATACTGGCCAGCTCGGATTTCATTGTGGATAAAAGTATCGTTAAACAGTGCCAATACGATCCACACCTGAGCACTGGATCGGTTCTAATGTTTCAGAGATCCTCGTCATAGTCACTTGAAGGAATCAGGCGTGGTAGCAGCTTCGAATCAGGAAGAAGAATAAGGTTAAGGACTCCAGTAATAGAAAATGATCAATACCTAAAATAGTAATGGAGGGTCCAGGAACAACCTCGCCAGAACTACAAATTTTTAGAGATAGGTTAAAATACCAAGGATGAGTAATCTTCAAGAGATATATGGACCAGTTGATGACGTCAGTCGTTCTATAGGACTACAGCTCCTAGGGAGGTTAGGTCGAACGTAAAACGAAGAACGGGTAACGTCGGCGCCGGACGTCGAGACGCTCCTCCCCGACCCCCCTTAACAACGGGAGAGCAACGCACCCTCTTTCTATTCACAACCCCTGCAATCACAGCATAATGTACACCGAAGGCTCCTCTGTACTTAGTTTACCCTTTTTTGCATCAGAATTCGGCAGCTCGTTAATTGGATCATTTTCTCAGGTTATGAAATTTACTTTTTTTTAGAAAAACGCTTTTTCTAAAAATTGTTTTAATACTTTTTTCTATTCGTTCTAGACCTTCATTCTCTGGGGGATGAACCCTTGGGTCTAATGCTCATGTCGTGACACACGAACTTTCCCTGCAGAGATGAACTTTCTCTATCGTAACGACTCTCGGTCGACTCGCTACCTCACGCTTAATTACTCCGTTCTCGCTGACTATAAAGAACTCACTGAATTATCAGGCTTCACGATTATCCGAGTGGCTGCTAGAAATTCAAATTCCACGTTCAACGAACCTGCGTAACTTCAAGGTTACAACCTACGAATCGACCTGCGGCCAGGTTGTGTATGCTGCGCACTTTCAATGGAGTCAACGAAAAAGTACTGTTAATCCGTAACAAGGACGCTTACCTTGATTCCATGTCGCTAAGGATGCAGTATCCTGAGCAATAGAAACATCCACATTCTCTTCTTGTAGAAGGAAAACTTATCATACTGCGTGGTAAACCGCATTTCCGTTCCCAGAAGCATTATCGACTTATGTAACAAAGATAGTCATCATAATCTGTAAGTCTTAGCTACTGTACCTCTTTATCGTTATTAAAACTGGTAATGATAATTTAAAATATACATGTATATATCCTACAGTAATTAGATATGCCAAAGGACTTTGTAACATGAAAATGATTAAGGCTACATATCAAGACCGTTAATGCAGATAAAATGGACGTTCACTGTTATAAGTGTCGCTACTAAAAGAACTGACGTACAGAGACCTCAATACCTAGGAGTAAACATTCCTTGTGCATTCATCAACACTGCTTTGCAATACCTTGACGCTGTTTCTCAAGGATACTGACTTTTTCTCTTTTCAGATAATAAAATGCCCAGATCTTTCTCAGCAGGCATTCAAGTCTTTGGGAAAGTTCAAGATTAATATGGAAGGCGCGACTTATTGCGAGAATAGAAAAAAAGGAAGTACGCCGTCGGAGTAAATTATAAGGGAGACATCCACGCGAAGATTACTATCGTCTGACTCACCGTCTAGATAAATATCGATTAGCAACCCCAATCGAGTCAGCTGGTCACGTTCCAATGGGAATAAAAATAAAGAAGCAAAGACGTATTTCGCTTGGTAGTCCTTACAAAGATACAATCAAGATTTGCATATCGTCCTTTGTATACAGTCGGCTGTTTTGTTCTCTGTGGGTATAAAATTATTTATTTAGATTATAAAAGTGACCGCATCTGGTTCAACGTCCCGGATGAATTTACACTTCTTCCACATTGCGAATGGCTGACGTTCTTCAGACAAGAAGAATTCACTTTTTTATAAACGTCACAGAATACTGGTACCAGCCACTACCAATTGGGTATGATAAAACGTTTTTTTTTCCAGTCAGCAAAGTTGGAAACTTCATTGATAAAATTTTCCTACGGTACCCTCACTCTGTCCGGTATCGAAGCTGGCCTGCTGCTGGCTCATGATACGCCATTTCTCATGACTTGCTCGCAAGTAGGTGGAACGTGAGCCTGTCGTGCAATACTTCAATCATCACGAGTCGCCGTCATCGCAATTATCGCAATCATCGTGCTATGTAGCAGCGCTAACCAGTTTGATGCCGCCATTGTGAAGTACTGTCTGAGCAAGGCATTTTGTGTAACAATATCTACTGCTTTGCTTGGTCATATATTATTGCAAGAAGGAAATAATACTGATACCATGTAAGATGCGAGATAATTGAAAGAAAATTAGAAAACTACGTGAAACGAATTTTTCGTTAAATTATTCTTCTAGTTTCGGAATCGATAGAGTCGTAAATTTTATAGTATCCATGATACAGAAGTACCGAGAATAAACTAGGCATGATGGAATTCTTAATGTAAAAAGTACACGCTAGATGGCAGTCAGAACGTTAGAAAAAGCCGAACTTTATTATTCCGTGCGAAAAGACTCATAGAGTCTATATCGTTGCAGAATCAGGGTTGCTTAAAATAGATGGACCAATGTTAATAATCTCGGCGTGTCCGAAGAAAAGTGTAGTACGGTAAAGTTGGCAATTTAAGAGACTAGAGTTATCTATAATAAAGATATATTTTAGAACGTCTTCCTCGAAGGGTAACGACACCGAAAATAGCAGGTCCGAGTTTACGATAACCACAAAATATATTAGCAAAACCTAATAGTCACCTCAGCGTGTATCAAA
This sequence comes from Trachelus troglodyta, assembly GCA_030142635.1. Lineage (NCBI taxonomy): Eukaryota > Metazoa > Arthropoda > Insecta > Hymenoptera > Cephidae > Trachelus > Trachelus troglodyta. The sequence goes on from JARQTJ010000315.1 coordinate 103,432, forward strand.
GTATACCTGCACGATGATCTGTCTAAATCTATAAAATTTTTTCCAGCTCTCCTCGACTCTAGATTCGATAATCAGCAAAGTGACTGCGCCATGTTGGACGAAAATAGCACCAAAGGATAAACGGTTAGCATAATCCATGGAAAGAACCAGTCCCAAAGACAAATCGACCGTCCAGGAACTTAAGATGCCCACTAAGAATGAACGTGAAAGTTTGAGACCCGAAAAATCTCTAATTTCACAAAACCTAAAAAGGGCTTTGGGTATAGCACCGTCTATTCTTTAGCCAGGTAGGTAAGTAACACGGTACTTCCAGCGGGCAGCTGTACATCATTCTGAAGGACTGTTTCTCTCTTTAAAATTCACAGTGAAAGCACAAAGAATTCTACAGCAGACGTACTTCTTTGTCAGGATGACATTCGTGCGTCCCTCAAGTTGAAACGACGTCAAGCCCACGAGGAGTTAGGCCAATCATATCTGAAAAGGAGTTCTCCCTCGCGCTAACTATACTACAAGGCGATGCACAAATGCTACCATAAATACAGGAAGATACTATTTGCTGCCAAAGAGAGTGTGGTTGCTTAAGTTTGTGATTCATCGATCAAAGAAGCTGTTAATGACAAATATTGGCAACCGTACGTACACCAGGTTGAGAAAGAAAGGATGGAATCTGCCTCTAGAATAATTTTAGGATACTTTGAGTACTACTACCCGAGTACAAAATATTCAAATCCTTATAAATCTACTGACGTAACTATATGCATAGGTATCACTGTACGTACATGGATAACGCACGTCTGTACGTATAAAGATTGAAACGGTAGAAGGCATGATGACGTTGGGATGTGAATCATCGATCAAAGAAAACATAACCGGAAGCGTATACGTTAATGAATATTCTACCAACTATTTATTCCCTACGTTTAAAGAATAATGCACTCGGTTTAAGGTGATCTTGAATTTTTCCAGATTCTACAGCAGCATCCAATTCCATTCGCATGCAGATTACACTAAAGGGTAGTGACTTCAAGGTTATCTGCTTTTAGTCCTCCCTTAAGATTCTGTCAGAGGAAGCCGAAGGCTTTAGGATTGTAATGGCGAGTGCGGATATTCGCAAAGGAGAATGAAGTCTGCATAGAGAATGAACGAATAGGAACGAGGGCTTAATTTCGCCGAGCTCATATAAAGGACAAAGAGTGAACTACTGTAATGCTGGCTTCACATGTGGGCAACGGTTAGCGGCCCACACACGACCATTTAAGTCTACCTACGACATAGCAAGACGATAAAAATTGTTTGTCCGACCACGCGGTTGGGCCGATAATCAATATGGCGGATATGGATTCTGGGTTTGAGAAAAGCTAAAAACAAGAGTAACAGGAATCTAAGTGACACGAATAATTAAGAACTTAACAAGCGTGAGGTCGGATACGTATGAAAAATACATTTAGAGAAAAGCCCAAGAAGAAAATCATGCCGGATCCTAATGCACGTCTACTTTCCAGTGTAAATCGGACGGAAGGTTTATGATTCACGTAAGGAAAGGATAGCGACGAGGCGTAACGAAAGATACTAGATTTTAATCTTAAAAAGAAAAAAAAAGAAAATCGTATCCTTCTTAGTAAATGACGAAGCGTTAAACAAGTAATAGGTGTGCATTATGAATGAAGATCTCTCGAAGCGTTAAACTATACAAGCCCAAGAGCATATTTATCAAAGATATTTAGATGATCAAGATGAAATTATAAATATAATCAAATCTCTTAAAGAATTTTCTAAACATTGCGAAACCGGAATAAACAAACGTATACGTATGTATGTATTTCAGGCACGTGCCTGAAATAGGTATTGCGCGTGAATTCTTTCACTTTCGCGTCTCTTTCGAGACATTTTCTTGTCTTCTCATATTCTCCATTGCCGAATCTACGCGATCGCCATCTTACGCAAGCGTGAAGTTTCGTTTTTCTTTTAGCGTTTCTTCTAAATTACGTATACCGGTAGCCTCGTTGCTAGTACACAAAAGGCCATTCACAATGAAACGGAACACATAACACGGAACATATAAGCGGCGCGTTTTTCAATTGTATATTTACATAATTCCATTGGATCCTCCAATCAAGAAGGAGTAAATCGTTTTTAAAACCAAGCCTCACAGGTAATGACATTTCACGTATGAAAATATTGGCGGTGCAATTGTTTTTTTCACATAAGCCATTACGGATTACGGAACGGGGCATGCCCGATGTTGCTTATCACGTTACGTGCTCCTGGAAATCCTTATCGACCCTAGAAACCGCTTCGGTATCGTTGCTATGTCCAAGGCGTAGCCAAAATCGTAGACTTAGTAAACACTCGGATTTAAAAACGATTTTCTCCTTCTTGATTGGAGGATCCAATCGGATTAGGTAAATATAAAATTGAATATCGCACCGCTTATATGTTCCGTATTACGTGTTCGGTTGCATTGTAGAATGGCCTAAAGTGCGAAAGACAAACACTGTCTGTCTGTAAATGGGTCGTGGTAGTAAACGTTTCACGGTGGATTCGAGTTAAACAATCTGTTCGGTTTACTATCGTATCGAGTCAATATCAGGATAATGGCTTTTATGCAAGTCAAGTATCAGATAAATAATGAACGACAGACCATTGAGGTATGGAGGAATGAATTATGAATTCTAACTAATATAAAAGTCTCTTTTGTATTATACAATGTAGTTACTCGAGCTCGAATTTACATTGAATTATAGGAAAAGGAATACACAGATATTCCATGTATGTTGAAAACTGAATCGCTGTAAAGAAAGTATCGAAGCGTAAGAACGAATGGCTTCTTGGCAGAGACTCCATGTTCTCCATAGAAGGATGGGAAAGGCCTTGCAAGTCTCTCGAGAAACTTCATCGACTGTGTGTATACGTATGTGGTCGTATATATATAAAGTACATATGGTTAAACATGGAACGAATAGTTTAAAGTGAGAAAAGTCGTGACGAATTCTTATCTCTATCTTTTGGCTTTGACTCGTTATAAGACTGGAATGAGACTGAATATTCTAGTCTCTAAAGATTTTTTTTAAAACAAAAACTAAATGGCCTTGTCGTTTTCTTTCCTGATACAAGTCTAAGGACAAATAATATTTCCTTGATTCAGGTAAACGAGGGTCTCCCAAAAAGCTGAGTGTATAAAACTATCTATATTTATGTAATTAACTATGTATTGATATTATATATGTAAGATGCATGTAACCAGCTGACAAATATCAATAGGAAAATGACTGGTCTCGCGGGTGCTGAGAATGACACAAAGAATAATTGTAATTACTGTAGATTAAAGAGAAAAAAGATAAGAGTCGAGAGAACCAAGAGATTAATATCGTTTAAGTAAGTTCTCTTTGTTCTTGTTTCTCGCGATACGATAACCCTGTTGGTATATACGTTTGACAGTGTACCGTCACTTGACAGAAGAGTAATGTCAACGAACTCGGTTCCAAATACAAACAAATTACTATTACAAATACAAGACCAGATTAACCAAACGAATTTTATGGTTGATGTCAAGCATTTAATTTAGCCGGAAAAACACTGTCAATCGTACACCACACACGAGCGAAGACCAATGATCAGCGGACAATTCCCGCGAAAACCATGTGTGTCAATAAATAGTATCGGAAGAGCATTAATTCCAATTGTCAGATCCCAGCATTCATCCGAATTTTTCATTAGCAATCCCATCAGCTGACACTGACGAAATTAAGGAGCCAGACAATGCTATCAAAGATGACGTTATCTCGTTACATGTAAATAAATAAACGTCAGAGACATAAAGAAATTCTAATCCAGAATTCAAACCTTTCATTGTACCAGATACAAAGAATTTTTAAGGTACCCAAAGAGATACCCCGCCCAGCTGAGAAAGGTGCGTGGACAGTGGCGAGGGCATGTTTTTCTAGATAGTAAATAAACCAAAAGGATTCAGAGTAAAGAGGACGAAAAGGAAGAAAAAATAGTCCTCCATATATGCAAGCAGTGGAATGCAGAGGAGAGACAGCTTCGTGGGGGTACATAGGGAACGTGCATGCGTGCTCATACATGCACGGGTTACTGGCTTTGAGTAATAGCAGCAGCAGCAGCAATACTTCCGATTATAAAAGGCGGCTCTCGTTTCGTGTTTTTTCACTCACGTTTCAGGTGAGAGACGCGGGAATATCCGGAGTGCGGGAGCCAGGGTCGATCTAGCTTCCTATATACGACACTACGGTTCACTGCGGATCACTATTCACATGATAATTTCAGCGATATCGTACCGTGCGACTCACCACCCATCCACCATTGGCATTTTGTTCGGTTCGACTGAAAGAAAAACTCGATCGAGTGAAGTTGGCCGCTGCGGCCAGCAGCGAGAGCCGAGTGTGGCGTAGGAGGCGGTGCGCCACTTCCATTACTCCATGATTTCTACTGCGCCACACCCCAGTGCCATCTATGCGGCTGGACACGGAATTACTTTACCTTTGATTCAGCCAGACAGATAAGACACGAACGAGTAGCTTCTATTTTACCACTAGAACAACTCTTTGACAGTGACTACTTCTGTATCATTTACAATATTTTTAAAAGGCATATATACATTGTTTGATACTCAATTACAGAACAGCTGTTTATTATTGTTTATCCTTTATTTTTTCTATTACAATACTCGTATGGAATGCGATAAGGTTCTCAGGTCTGCACACACATTTTACAACAATGTTCATATAACAATACTATCTGTTTGCAACAGTAACGTTAGGTGTAATAATCCTCGTTATCGTAAACGCTTCGTCCTGTAATATATATACAGCGTTGGTAGTTGCAGTCGCGTCGTGAACGTCGAAACGAAAATAATAATTGTATTCGTGTTTAAATGTGAACCGGGAGTCAGTCCTCTGGATTCACCCTCGTCCTAGAAGAGGGAGGCAGAGGTGTGCCCTGCTACAATTTCGCACAAATATGACAAAGCAAATACATTACACAATATACGGTTTTTAAGTTAATAGACACTCGGAATTTTAACGCTCGCAGTGTCTCTACACTGTTAGGAAATTTGAACTTGTTTTTTTTCTTCTTTTAATCATTGCTTTATACGATCTTCTCTATACTCTATTATTGTTATACTGTATTTGGGTAATATTTATGCGCCATTGTAGCGAACCTGTCAATTGACTGTGTTATCGGTGTATTCTCGTTTCAAGTTTCGCATAATCTCTTTTTATAACTACAGCTGATTAATACGTCCTATTAGTTAACTGTGATGTTTATGACATTGCCGTACGCAATTAATGTATGCCGTACAAAATGAGGGTTGAGCAGGAATGACGGTACAACGAGAAATCGTTTGATCGACACGAGATATATTGTGATGGAATGCAGAGTAATTCGTAGCGACGTACGCGGTATTAAATAATTGTAGAATTTCTATTTTGTTTCTCTTCTCACGATTATTACCACCTGTGTATCTTACGTACGACATTGTATGTACGCGCACTACTAAGGAATGTTTTATTACTTAAACGGATAGAAAAAAATTGTATATTTAACAGGTATAATATTTCTTAATTAACTAATTATGATTATTCTGAACCATACTGGATATAAATAACTTACTATGCTTTTTTGTAACGCGTTTATGATTACGACAATGAAGAAAACTGTAACTTGGCAAGGTTTAAGAGAACGGTATAGTGAACTTGCTGGCTCTTGAAGGATTTCTACCAAAAAACTTGATTAATCTGATTTACTAGGCTAGTAACAATTTTTCACAATTTTGAATATTAACGGTTTCAAGTTTCTACGGGTAACATTCGGTTTAAATTTATCATGGTCTCGAGAAACTACACGTATCCAACATTCATTAGTTTACAATACACGATACTCGTTTTCGTTTATAAATTTAATATAACTTTGGCTGTATAACTTGAACAAATATTTAAACGTTTTACATTACTTTGCTTTAGGAAAGATTTAACAAATCTTGAACAACACACAAATCGATTACCGACTGCTGGAACCTTCGTGGTCTCAGTTAATTTCTAATATTTTTAAGTATTCGATACGCAATCTGACATTGGAAATTTTGCGACCCTCACTGAATAAACACTTTTTAGAATTATCGTCCATTCGACTGCAACAGCAGGAAAAGCGGATTCTGCCGTTGCAGAAAAATGACGTAAAACGTGCAAAACCTAACCATCATTTCATAGAAGTTTCACAGCAATCATCAATAATCAAGGCAAGTATAGGCGCGCATTGCTGTGCGAGAGTATTTAGCAAAATGTTTCAATACATTAAAAGAAAACAGTAACAAGATAAAAGACACAAAAAAATACCGACTCACAATGGAATGTATAACAAGTGATGATACGAATCACACTAAGGCACGATAAAACTTATTAGAAAGTGTTCTAGAATATCCTACTAATAAATGCGTTTCCCTTCAAACGTATTTTTGTCAAGAATTCAAGAGAAGCAATTAAAAAAGAGACACTTCTTTTCTTTGTTAAGAATGTGTTAGTTCATTTCTTTTAATAAAAAAAAAAATTAAAAAATCTTTTGGTTAGCATCTGAAGAACGTAAATAATATCAAATCACTTATTTTGTTAATAACACCAATTAAATCAAACCACAAAATTATTATAAGAAGCACCTGTCGATACACGTTTTCAGCATTAGTCCATCGGTTAGAAATATTTTGTATGTTACGTGGGCATAGCACATTACAGTCAAGTATCAAGAAAATAAAAAAAAACTAAAAACAACAACAATGTTACGCACTCCTCTGTCAACTATCACACTATTAAGTATATTGTGGCTCAAATCCGTTAATCATACTTAGGAAAACAGTCTTGTACTTGGAATAATGAAAAGAATTACAGGGTAATTACAAAATAGATAATATGTTGAGGGTTCGTGCTTCTTTTTTTATCCTCGAAGAAGGATTTTCTGCATATATGATGTTCTACCCATATTCCATTATTCTTGAATATGTCTGTCGTTAAGTATTTTTTGAAAACGAAATTCAATTATAATCGATTATGGTATATGCATATTGGATAGAATGTACGTGACAAAAAGTAAAAAAAAATACATTAGGTTTTCGTATAAAACTGATAAGAACTATGATAATATTAATATTTGAGAGAACAATAAACTCAGAATACTGTTTTAAGTACCACTGATGGTGACTATTGCGCCATTTTTGCATAAATATCTGAATGTAAAATCTTTAATTAAGTCATCCTTGAAATATTCGTAGTAAAGAAAATATTTTAAAATACACGAATCCTTTGTACTTCTGATATAACAATAACGACCATTACCACCGAATTTTTTTAAAAAGATTTTTTAAGACTTAAGGATCATTTAACATAATTTACCTGTATATTCCGTACGTACAGTTATTCACATTCCCTTTGGCGAATATTCCCCGAAAAAATACGTTTACTCTTAAAAAAGTAATACTTCAAAATTCAATTCCTGCGTTTAACTCAATTGGAACGGATGATCTGTGCTTTTAATGAGACAGATGATTTTTAACAGCGTAAAATGGACGTGAATTTACAGTTCAAGAACTGCTTCTGCCTAAAGTTCGTTTCTACTATCAAGAGTTATATATATATACCTACAATCTTAAAATTGGCAGTAATTTGGTCTTCTATTGTTCGATAAGCCTGAGAAATAACAAGCGACGTTATTTTATGAACCTTGAAATATATTCTGCCAAAACTTAAAAAAAAATATATGCTCATACATAAATCTGAAGCTTAAATTGAAATCGACCTTAAACAAAATAAAATGATGAATTAAATATGCGAGGTTACGTAGGACGTCTCTACGACGTTTGTTGCAGCAAGAAAAAAAAAACGAGGAACTGTTAGTTTAACGCAATAAACAAAAAAAAATAGTGCAACTTTTCTACGAGTTGCAGATAAAAAAAACAATTGTACGACCGGATTAATGTTTTATCAAAACTGATCTGGCATTAACGTTTTGTCCAAACTAATCAGACATTACTGTTATATCCCATTTACGTATCTCGTACGAGGAATTGACTACGTTGAAATTTGAAAACAGAATACGCAGAGAGCAGATACGTACTTGCCCTTTTAACGAGCATAAAAAAGTTTTTCGTATCACAGTTATTTTTGACAAGTGAACCAGACATATTAAAAAATTTTTTTTACAAGCAGCATGTATTGATTGCTCTCTGTTAATTATCTGCTCAAGAAATTCCTCCATCTGTATATTAATTGAAAAGAGGTGATCAATAACCTTGGAGTAGAACTATTGTAAAATGTAATGGACGATTCGCATTGATTGAGAATTCGCCCTTAAGTTTTCAAATCCTATTGCAGCTCGTTTTTTCAGATTATCGTAATCTGTGCGAGTATTATACCTGCGAGTGAATGACGTTAATGAATTTACATTTTGAGCACTTTAAACCTTATACTCGAGCACTTTGCTTTTCACTTGTTATAATAACGTGAATGAGGGGAGTATCAATTAAAAAGTAAACAGGCGTTCTAAACGCAAAGGCCATTTAGGACGACTGATTGGCAGTGGTGGACTTGGCTTTGGATTTACGACCGAGTAGCTTACGAAAGGATGATGTCCATCTGGAACGAGTGAAGCCACCTGCTCTGGAGCCATCCGGTTCGCAGCTTGATGATTCGCTGATTTTTCTGCTGCTTCCACCACCCTCGTAAGATCTTGATCTGCGATCTCCGGTCTCGGATGAGAACCTAAAATCGAAGAATTCTTTAGAACCTACACAAAAGCAAGGATCAGTAGTTAGAAGACTTACCCGGAGTCTGATGAAAATGCTCTAGCAGTTGGTGGAGCACTAGAGTTGGCCGAGGATAAAGAAACTTCAGCAACCGGAGTACTGGGAAAAGCTTCGTCCTCGGAGCTGCTACTGGAATCATCTATGTAGCTAATACCATGTTCCAATGGTGAACTGGTTCGTAAGGGTGGTAAAGCTGCTGGCGTACTCGGACGCAACCAGGTGCGCAAATCCTGTAAAGGTGCTTGAAGGCACTTGAAGAGTTTCCCACTGAAAAGAGATATTCGACTCCTTAGTCGAATTTTTCCTCGAATGAATATTCTCTTTACCATTATGAAGAGAACTCACTCATCCCGTATTTCGTCGACTTCCCCAAAGGTGCGCTTGGCGTATAGACAAACGGAACAGCGTCGTCTACGTCGGCAGGATGTTGCATGTAGCGTAGCAGCTCTCAGATGACGTGCAGCGTGTCTCAAGGTAGTTGCTTCATGACTAAGGGCCGCCACGCCTTCCTCCCGACGACGACGTTCAGCGCCCAGCTCTCCCTGCTCGGCTCTCAATCTCTCCTTCAGTATCACGTTCTAGCAAAGTGAAAGAAGACAAGCCAGTAGTAGCCAGATGAAACGTACCGCCAAGAAACTATCGGTCAGGAACAGGACATTCTTCTAGTTTGCTCTTAAAATAATTAAATTCCAATGATTATGCCGACTAAGTCGGATTCTCATTGCGCGCTCTGGTCCTATTAAGCGCTAGATTATCGAGGATAGGAGAAAGTCGTCTAATTATTATAATTAACTGAGCCTACACCAGTCTGGAAGATCGTCCAAGCTCCAGCCTGATTTTCCAGTATCGGTCTCCACCTTCCATTAGAAATTCTACTCTACTAAAACGTTCTGCAAGATCATATGAAAACTCCAATCATTGCCACCAATGTACAAGAATCATTACAGTAGCCCCACTAAGGAGAAAATAGACACCTCAGTTAAAACTGGTAGAAGTTACAAGATGCTGTAGGCATGGATCGCTGGATTTCTCTATGGTATATCCTAACCGCAAGTACCCGGAAGTCTTGTCGGTCAGGATGGGAATCCAGGATGTATCGCACATCGCAAATAGAGAATCCGAGGCTAACGTGAGGTAAAGAAAAGTCTGAAAGACAGCAAAGAGGATATAGAGACAGCTTCAAGGGAGGTTCATCGACCCTCCTTACTCAGCATGGTAATTTTAAGCGCACGGTTGTCAAATGACAAGTCGTCGAAGAACATTTTCGATTACCCTTCCAGCTCCTCCTTCCAGATAACGGACTTGAAAATGACGGCAGGAGCCAAAGCCCGTTAAAACTAACCTCCCGTTCCAGGGCATCGCGCTCGGCTCGAATCACCGTGGCCTGTCGCACAACGTCCTGCCGTGCTCGTTCAAGCGACCTCCTGGTTATTTCATTCTGCGACGCCTGCAATTGCAGCTGACGAAGTGCAGCAGCGCGTTCGCATTCAAGACGATCCCGGGCGGCTATACAGGCATCACGATCAGCACGGACACGTTCTGCCTCGTCTTCTAGACGAAGACTTCTTTCCAATTGGATGAACAGTTCCTCTTCCTTATCACGAAGTTCAGCCTCGCATCCTTCCAGCCTCTTCTCCAGGGCCTGCCTAGCTGCTTCTATCTTATTCCTCTCGGCCTGCAAAATACAGAAGAACTTAACATCAGGATCATGAATAGTAACCAAGAACCTCATCCTTGGGCATCGTTCCTCCACCTAATATGATCTTGCTGGGATCGATAGGGTGGACAGCCGCACCTTGAAATTTAATATAAATTAATGACCGACTTCAGGACGGAATTTACAGGAAGCATGTGGAAGTGGGTGTGCCACGGTGAGTTCATTCAGTTATATCGTGTACTCGTTCACGTCTACCTTACTGCATAAGTGAACATAGGAACTTGTTATCTCTTAGCCGTTCTAGTCCATCGGTAATGAAACCTGGCAATCTGGCAATCAATGTTTCACCCAAGAGCACCATAACTAACTTCCGTTTGATATCGAGCAAACGGATGGACGGATGAACGAACCAGCCGAGTTTTCAATGGGATTTCTAGATCCTGGATGCCTACCTGAAAGGCTGCCTGACCGAAACGAAGCATGCTAAGTATTACAAGCGCTTGGAGTCAAACAGAGGACGCTCGCGTGTATAATAATTTCGAGAGCTCTTCGCGCACTCATATATATTCTCTGCACGTATTCCTTGAATGCCTTTAACCTTTTAACATATGGCCTTCGTCGTCAAACAAACGTTACTTTACGTACAGTTTAACACAAACTTCGCACGTTACACTTGGAGATGCTTTTTATAATAAAATTTTACTAATATGACAATCAACAAAAACATAGCAACAGACATTTAACGAATGAACGTGAACGACCTACTTTGACTATACAGATCATTAGGATCATCAATGAATCGGAGCAAGGAAGTTATTACGGTTCTGTCGAAGAACACCAGAAAACAATGGATAGTTTCGAGTCCGTTACTTTAGGTTAGTACAGTACTACACGCCTTTCATATAACGCACGCACAATCGTTGACTGAGAGAAGCATAAGTCATGAAAAATAATTCGTGGCATAACCATTACCAAAATTTCGAGAATACTAAGTCATTAGAGTCAATATTATTTTCCGTAAATTATCTCTCTGACTTCTATTTGGTTTCTTCCATGAAAAACGACCGTCGTTACTCATATGACACTGACTTATTTGTATACCTGGTACGCATTTCAAAACAGGGTACATCAAACAGTGCCAAACGTGAACGTAACGCTCTGGCATAGCCAATTACCTAACGCAGGTCTCAGAGAAAATGTTGAGGAGTGAAAGGTCGTCAATCTCGGTCCAGAACTGAATGACTCAGAACTGATAATTTCGCTCGAGGCCTCAGACAAATTATATAACTAAAAATTAATTAACCCAAGAACACCCTGACGTGTTCCAATAAGAATCTGATCTATTGTCATGCACGTGGCGTTAAAGAATGACAAATACGATCACAATGCAATTCCAATGACGTTACCAGGTGCCCTGGTAGCTTCGCTCAATGAATTATTTCGTGTCTGATGTCAACGTTCTCGACATGACACGTAGGCATATAGATATACGGCTCATGAATGTATGTATATCGCAGCGTGTAAAGAAGCTTAACAATGTCCAGGATAGACAAAGCGCCGTAAACATTGATGGGGTTGTGAAAACAAGTACCCAGGAATGCCTTGTCAAGAGAGTCATCAAAAATGACTGACAGGACGAGTCCATTAAAGAGATTCCACGCGTGTAAAAGAAACTAGGATGAATCCTCGAGGCTGAGATTGTGCGTTGCTGGCAGGAACGAAGAGGGGAGTTGAAATAGTTCCAAGGAGAATTCCCAGTAGAAGAGCTCGAAGCAGTCTTCTTGAAGTTCCCACCGAAGTCGTGAATTGTAGTGGAGGAACAAGAAGGAAAGAAGAAAAAGAAATTAGAAAGAGCGAATGGCAGTCAAGAAGACAAGGAAATAAAGTCCCGTGTTGTTGACCCAGGGTAAACCATCGCAGGCATTTGCGCTCACGGCACGTTCAGTGCATGTGCTTTTCGCACGGTTCAAGTAAACCGTTCGGTTACCTTTGAAGCAATTGTTGCGTTCCTCTAGCGTTACGCAGCTACACCATACGACATATGTGTTATTCACGTGCAGCTACTGTATATTTATATATACAGTGTTCCCATAGTCATTTTCTAGTTCTTGCACGTTCCACTATTACCGTTCACGTTGCAGTCCTCAGAGTGCAGTACGCCACCCACGCAAAATCGTTACCTTTGCTCGTAGGTGGCTCTTTTCTTGCGATGGGTACTGTTAACCACGGCCTCGAAAGACTCTACGGTGAGGTCACCAGCTCTCACGGTCTGCTGAGCAGTATCGTTGCTGAGAAATGCCGGGGGAACTCTGGTTCCCTTGGTTCTTACTCTACACACGATGCTGATGACTTCAGCTTGGACGTGTCTGTATACTGGAAGACGTACAACGACAACAGGTACTGGCAGTAGTCACCCATATTATCCGGAGACATACAGAAGCGTTCGCGTCTGGTCTAGACCTGCTTGGTGGGACCATCCAGGAAACAATGAAAAAAAAAATTAAAAGTGGCCTTCGCCATTGCGTCACGACCTCGCAAAAGAAAAATAAAGCGAGATTCGCTCACTGTCCCAGAAACTAGTTGTTGGACTTTTGAATCCTCTTGCGAATTTCTTTTTCCATCGTTGCTTGCGGCTCGTGAATTGATATCTATCGAGAAAAAAATTTATGGGTTTTACAATTTGTTGGTGAAATTACTTTAAGGCATCCTTGAAGACTTCGTTAATAATTACCATGGAACATTTTTTTTTCCCAGTCGTGAAACGCTAATTGGTTTTTTTTCTTAGGTATCTTCGTTACTACACGATGTTGTGGAAACGATGCTAATTTTAGAACAGGACTTCTGAATCAATGTTAAGGAACTGCCGTTGCTCTTAGCCAGGTACCTAGTTCTATTTGACTTCCCTTGACGTGCCACTCCCTATTTACCGTTAATCACAACCCTTACCGACGCACCCTAAAGGTGCCTACGGTTATTTTTCCTTTGTTAATTCTCTCTATTCTCTGTCCAACGTAAATTTTCACGTGGCTCCGCAAAGCTCCGACGAAAGTCGGATCTATGAGTTTGTCCAGTGTGAATGTTTCCAATGGACAACAATTTTTTAGCAGAGTGAAATTTTCACGGCGATTACGACAATTCGCTGCGGTGTTTCATGTCGACACGATGATCTTTAGCAACGGACAGTGGGACCACGTTCTCATTGAATCCTAGACCAAGTAGACTCTTTCCGGTCTGCTACGGGTGAAGCAGTCAGTAGGTACGCATGCCACACTAGTTTAATATAATGACTCGTCAAGAAAATACTTGGCATTAATGAAAGAAAAAAGAAGAAAAAAAAGTTGCCAATAAATCTCAAATATACCGTAAAAACGACAGAGAAATTCCGCCACGCTACATAGAAAGTCGCCTTAAAATATTCCAATAGCTTTACATCTTGGTCAACAAATATTTATTTAAACCGCACACGTTCTAAATGTCCTGATCGCTCTGCAGACGGCTAATCAACAATCCTGCCAGACTCATAAAATTTCTGTAACGGCACTGCAGCTCGCACGAAGGATGAAACTTGCCAGGATTCTACATTAATAGAAATGACGAGTCCGTAGAATCAATTTTGGTCCTGACACCCGTATTCGTCCGTAGCAAAACTTGTTTGGCCAGCAGACAAGGACCTGCAGGACAGTACAAATTTATTCGACTTCGAATTCTATATTCGGACACTACATACCTATACGTAGCTAGACTGAGAACCGTAACAGTCTCGTTAATGTCTTTCACCAAGCATCGACTTCCTGAGATATGCATACGTGCCATTGATGGTCACCATTAATGTTTTTCCCGTCATCCTCTTTAACGCTGGTTAAATAGAAGCCTACCTCGAGACGCCATTAAATTGAATCACAAGACAATAGACCATATATATCTGAGAGAAAGTGCCACGCGTTGAATTCACAGGAAATCAATATATATATGTGTACAAAAAACTTTCTTAGCACTAAGTGAATTCGTCGAGGGTAACGAGAATCGCATGACTTCTGTGTCTACGCTGACTTGGTCTCTTTCTGTGCGGAAAGTGCGACTGCTGACTGGCCGTTGCATCAGCACTGCACTTTTAGACTCGCGTCCGCTTTTACCGCATTGTTAACGATATGAAAGTTAACAGTCCGGAGGAGGCATCCTTTAAGATTGAACTTTCTCGTTGTCGGAATAATTTATAAGTAAGTCAATAAAAATTCGCCACGACGCTCACCGTCCATTCACGCATCCTTACAGATCCAAGCGCCGATCCACCCCGACGCCGACTTCTAATCCGGTCACTGAGTAGGCACCGGGAACGCGAATAATTCACAGTCTTGTACACCGGCTATTCTATAGACAATTATTTTCGTGTAACCTCAGCAGTGACTCCTGGTGAAATTAATACTCGGGTCTCCGAGTATCGATCGACCGCACGCATTTTTAACGGATGATTCTGCTTATGACAGAGCGCGAGTCCTGTGTTCTGATATAAAAATATATTTCGCTAGGTTGCCTGAAGCGGAAATACGTCATGGATTGCTTGTGACTGTATATAATACTTTGAAGAAATCCCCAGGAGCAATTTCGTCACGCCAAGTATGTACCGACGCATTGGAATTCGTTACACAATAACCTGACGGAATATCCTCGTCGATGGGAGTGACTGTAGCTTTCAGAATAGTCCGTTCAGATATCCTGGCAGTTGTACATACAGTATCGTTGCTCTAATAGATATCTACAGTGGTACTGCGTATATATTCTTGACATGACTGTACTTTGGCCTCGACGTTAATACCAAAAGCAACTGGGATTTCATTGGATTGAAAATAATTCTCTTCCTTGTGGTACCACGGTAACACCTATCTTAAACAAAGTGCAAAATTATATATCTTATCATGAGACTAGCGTCTTGAATCGTTATCAATTAATTAATAGCATGCTTTCTTATCGCTCTAATCGGAAGCATATTTTTTTCGTTCGACCTGGTATCGACTAATGATCTCAACTGAATCCTTGCGTTCACGTGTGGACGCGACTTAACGACCTGTCGGCTCTCCATGAGAAAGGCTGATAACAATCTCGAAGAATTCCCTCGTTAGGCCTCTTTTTAATTTCCTGATGGCGGAACTGTTTGCGCCTAACAGCACAGTGGGTGCTTCTATACTCTTGGACTCTAAAAAGTAGAAACTCAGAGCAACGTGCAAAACATCAACGTGAAACGAGTCGATTCATCTCCATTGGATTTATAAGAACCTTTGAAGTCATTGGTTACTTATTCTTTACTGAGTATTATTTTGTATTTGTAGAGGTACAAGTGGTACCAGGAACAATGTTGGATTCTCACCTTTGTTATATGACTGTTGTAGCATTTTTAGTTAAATTAGATACAGGATTAATATGGATTGGTATACGATAGTTGAGAAATAATCGCCTTGAATATAGAGGAGGAAACTGCAATGGCGGCTGACGTGTTTCCGGTTCTTAAACGGTCGCAAAGAATTTCCTACGTACCTTGACTTCGTGATATCTTTCCTCAAGGTAATAGGCTATTCCACGTGCCTCCTCGTATCTTGCTGCTAGAGCGACGTATTTGTCGTAATGCCTCTTGAACAGGACGAATCTGTGTACAAAACAAGAGGGATTCATTGATTATGCAATTCGCTGTAGAATAAACGAAGCGGGTCAACAAAAACCGGAAGACATTGTAAAGCGAATGGAGGGCGTCATACAATTATGTATCTAATGAATAGAACCAGTCATGGCTTAACAAGTATGAAGGAAATGTATTAAATTATAGTCAGACAGATTCAGAAAGTCGTTTAACATTTGCCGAGCAAACTTGTTTCTCGAATGACGACGTTAAAAAAAAAAGAAGGGGGTGCGTTATTTGAGCTGACTTATTGGATTTTGTGTATTACGAAACAATTCTCCCAGGGAACTTTGTTTTTCGGCTAGCAAAAAAGAGAATTTATCAATCGACTATCTAGGAATGACTTAATGTCGGATAAGACAATCTTATCGTTCCATATCTTTGTGTACGATGATAATTATATTCGTTCTTTATGGATAATAATTTAACAGAATACTACGAACCTGTAAAGATCATTTTCGGTTACGATATCTCTGATCGAATCCCCAGGATCAATGTGATCTGCCAAAGCTCCAGGTGATCCAGCCGACCTGGGTGGCAAAGGACACGGAGGACATGGACTGCACGGACTGCAATCACGAAGTGCAGTTGCAGCCACCAGGTCATCCTCGGATGCAGTTGTTAATAATGGACTCGGCGTCCTTGTAGTTGTTCCCAGGAGATCCTCGCTCCTCGAATGTCTCATCTCTGAATTCCTATAAATTCCAGCCGATCCAGTCGGCGGATTCCTGAAGACGACATTCCCGTTAGCAACGGTGGGACCCGGGCCCGGGAACCCGTTGCCGGCTATCCCGATCAATAGATCCGTCATTGCCGTTTATTCAGCCTACTTCTTCGCGTAACACGGTAACACACTTATAAATACACTACACAACAGATTCACGTAATCCCAAGGGAAAGTCGTTAATAAAATTTATAAAAGGACGCACGACGATCGTCCTTTATTGACAGCATCGTCCACTTATAGTGTCCACTTTTTTTTATCTGTCTTCTGATACAAAACTGGAACTTCAATCGCCGGGATATGGACCACTGGTCTGTCCTTTAAGACCTTTGCGCCTCCTACTATCGATAAAAAACACAATTTGTCGTAACAACCCGTGAGAATATCCTATAACGCCATTAGGTGCGTTCTAAATTCTCTTTTACGTCGTATAATTTCTGATCGTCACAATGATCATTGGTATACATAAAGAATCACTGATATAAATCTAAATCTATTGAGCAACACGCACTCTCTCTCCTATGTACCTAGCGCACTTGGTTACTGTGAACAACTGAGAGGTCCTCTTCTATCGTCCTACTATTTCACAGGCTTCCCTACGTGAATAAGCTTCCGCCAGGATCAGGTATCCTCACGGGAACCTTTTAGCGGAACACGTAATTCGATGCCGATTAGGACAAAGAGGGATTGCAAAAGAAATACTTCACGCTACTTCTTTTAAGGCTGTATTGGGAGAATACTGGAACGATGAAAACTCCCGAAGCACCTGCACGTTCCGCGTTTACCTGCGAACTGTTACGAACTGTCGTGAACGGCTGCATTATTTCCAGTCTAGAATAATCCTGTGAGAGGTCGTTGGGACATAATGTAGGGACATTCTACATTTTTTTTTTCGAAGAAACTGATGTAACCAACTGTTGGTAAAGAAGAGCGACATTTATATATGCTTTTGAGGTTACATATCTATGTGTTTTTCACGTAGAGTAGCAGAAGGAATTTTCGATGGTTTTGTAGTCGGTTTGAAAATGGCAACTCGATTATTACGAATATTTTCGAGTGATTTAATTGTCTTAAAAGGGCAGCAGGTTCGGTATGGACACAGATTGCGTGGTGTTGCACCTATTAAGGCTAGGACTCTGCAACAACGTCTTGATGGTACGATTATCGCGGCTTATTCACTATTTTACAGGTTAGGTTGTTTTATACTTACAACTAAGAGTACTGTTTTTCCTTAGAATTAAATTACAAGGACCCAACATTGGCATTTGAAGTTAATATTGGCTTGCCTTTACCGAAACGCTCACGAGCTGAAATAACATCGAAATGGTTATCCGAGTTGAAACAACACAGATCAGATTCTGAGTATGAGAGGAAAGCAAGAAATAAAGAACGTATGTGTTATGTTTATTGAGATTTTTTAAAAGATATATATAGTTATGCTATATTATTTTTACAGTAATTATAGACATGGAGGCAGAGAAAAGAGATTGGCTGCAGACCTCTGCGCCTTTGCAATGTAAAACTATTGCGAAGCATTATGAAATTTTTGAACATTTATATGGCGATGCCTACTTTTATCCTATAGTACCACTTGAGATTGATTATGATTTTGGAAAGGAAGATACTCTTGCTAGGGTATATAGAGGAAACATTATTAAGCCTGATGAAGCTAAACAAGCCCCAAGTATAACATACAAAGCAGAATCAGACACTCTCTGGACTCTTCTTTTTACTACCCCGGATGGTGTTCTGACTGGTGCCAATGAATACTGTCACTGGTTCATGTAAGTCTTTCAATAATGTGATAAATGTAGTGTCATTATATAAGAATTATATCAAATAATAATTTATCAGTGGAAATATACCGGGCAATGAGGTAAGCAAAGGAGAACAGTTAATGGACTATCTCAGGCCTATTCCACCACGTGGTATTGGTTATTCGAGATACATATTTGTATTGTATAAGCAAGACAAGAAGATTGATTACTCAGAGTACAAAACGGAACAACCATGGTAACTATAACTTCCATAAAATAAAAAACAAAATATTTATATATATGTATACTTTCATCTTTCTGGTTGATTTTCTTTCAGTTTGTCCTTAGAGAAGCGCAGCTTTAACACGAGAAATTTTTATCAAAAACATCAGGACTATATAACTCCTGCTGGACTAGCATTTTACCAAGCTACCTGGGATTCTAGTCTGACAGACTTCTATCACAATACATTGAGTAAGTTATATCCTGAAACTATTATACTAAAGTAGACCTATTGATTCTATTTAATTTCTGTTGTTTTTTGTTATAGAAATGGAAGAACCAGTATTTGAGTATGACTTTCCAAAGCCATACATTAAACCTCAGACATGGTTCCCATTGAAACAGCCCTTCAATCTTTACTTGGACAAGTATCGCGACCCGAAGGATGTGAACAAGGATTATCTACTAAAGAAATTGAAGAAGGTCCACCCATTCAAGGCACCTGAACCACCATTAAAATTCCCCAATGTTCATAGACTACCAAATGACATGCCTTCGTGGTTAAAGCTGGAAGTAAAAAAGAATCGATTGGGTTTAGGTCGCATTAATGAGATAGAATAATTGAATTTACACAATAAATAAACTGTTAATATAAACAAAACTATTTACTAAAATGGATAATAATACTTTTCACATAAATGAAAAACGAATATTTTCCGTGGTGTAAATATTCGTTTTAACCTCAAAATAAAATTTTCAGAACAAATAGTTTCAGCTAAATAAAAATATTTATTAAAACTCATAAAAAAGTCTTCGTCACACGTTTCGCTGCATTTGTTATGAGATGTTTAAAATGATGTCAATCATTTATTTATTTCTTACTCACTCAGGTTTCAAATGAGCTTCAACGAGTTGTCTACTGCGCAACTTTATATCGGCACGCGTCAAGACATTTGAGTCAATAACTTCATGCTCGACGTATAAACCTAAATTTATATAAACATTACGTATAATACAAGAAATATAAAATGGCCATAATTTTCCTTGTGATTACCTGTCGGTTCCGGTTCTCCTACGCCGTATTTCAATTTCGATCTGTAATCTGAAATATAAGTCTGATACAAATCCTTAGCCCTCTCTTCTCTTTCGTCGTCAAGTTGAAAGCCACTAATGCTGAAAAGTATTCCAACTTTTCGAGTAACTTGCGTCAATAAAGTCAAGCCTGCAACAAACGAAAGAAAAACAGAGAACTCATTAGTCGTCAAACATATTCTTGGATTTTTCAATTTTTTCTTTAATTAGTCGCCAGTACCATCCTCGTCTATTTTTTCAAATTGTGGCTCCTCCTCTCCAGATATTTTATCTTCAAATTCCTCATCTTCTTTTTCCTCTATCACGGGACTTTTTTTTGACCTCTTTTCATTTTCCTTAGGAATCTTCTTCACGAATTTACCACGCTTAATGTAAACTAGCATGGATACCATATTCTGCATAGCGGCCCTTATGTTCATAAGTAATTCGCCCCGAATTTTTCTCATGTTCTTGAAATCAGCTTCGCGCTTCTTTTGAGTCTCAATTTGCTCTAACATAATCTTCTTATCAGCTTTATATCTGTAATATCGTGGATTAAGCAGTTGTACGACTCGATTATAAGTACGGAAACTACTGATGGGAAAACTAACGACATCAAACCTCATCAAACTTGGTACTAAAGAAGAAAACGAGATGTATTGATATTTATTAATGGCTCATGGAATATCTCCTGAGAGAAATTAAGTTATAAGTACTCGGAAATCGAATTATAAACAGAAATAGACTGAACGACAAATACTATAATTTATCGATTAACCAAGCATATGAAATTCGAAATGTATACGAAAAAAATATAATTAAAATATTGAAAGTTATTCTGTACTTCCTATAATCGGCAGGTCAGTATAGTAAATTTTCAAACTTACTGTCCAGTTGTTGCAATCATACTGTGTTCCAAACTAGCCAATACCCGTAGAGCATGTTGTTTCTTCTTAAGGATGGAATCGCGTTCAATTAAATTATGATTAAATTGAACCAAAAGCCGTGCCTTTTGTCTCATCTGTTCTTCAAGTCTGAAGTGAATAAATGAAAAACGTAATAAATAAACAATATTAAGTAAACCAAATCGAAAGTTACCTCGGAAAAAGTTCATCGTAAGAGCGCACCAGCATAGATTCCTTTGTTCTGTCAAAAATATCCTCCAAATGTCGAATTTGCGTCTGCAGCCATTCCTCGCTCTTTGTAGTAATTACCTTTTTCTCAGTAAAATCAGTATCGCTCTGGAATTAACAATATACTAAATTAGAATAACAATTCTCCTAGACAGTAAAAATTTTATCCATTATCGATGCGCATCGAATCCACGGTAATTCCATTTGTTTCCGCTAGATGGCGGTAAGAGTAGCAGCCATTCTTGAATTTGTCATTAGATAAGAATCATTAATGTTATTGGTAATTAATAGCTAATTTAATTAACAAACCTCAACACGAACAAGCGATTGCGCATACGCCCAAAGGTCATCCACCTGACTGCGTACATTCTCCAAAGTGCGTTCACGCTCTCTCATATTAATCCACACGTCTTGTGCCATCTGCTTATACTTCTGTCTGGTATCATCTAAATTTTCAGCAGCCAATTGTCCCATGACGGTCGCTTTAATGAGAATTTGACATTGGACCTTTTGATCGACTTTCAGAGCGTCAAGTACAGCGTCAAAGTATACAGCATCCTAAATAGAAATTTAACGTAGGAACTTGGAAGAACGTTTCTCAATGAGTAAGTCTTCAGAGCATTCATTTGTCGCCCTTTCACATTTAAGGTAAACAAAGGGAGCCACCTTCTATTTTACGCCAGACTGCACCAGAATAAGGCTCCCCCTTCGCTCACCTTCTTCAGAATATTCGACATGCAGATGTACGTCTCGCGGATGGCTGCTGCGGCATTCATCTTGGCGATAAATCGCTGGTAATTAGTAATAAGGGTTTGCTGAAGATAATTTGGTTTGTACTCCTGTTCCTGTTCATATTTATCCGCCAACAATGCACACTCAAGCTATATCGAAAGAAAAAAGTGAAAAAATTAACGCGTGACTGACACCAAAAAGAGAAAAAGCAATACCTGCAAATCAAAAAATTCCTTCATTTTCTTCTTCTTCGTGTAGTAAAGCTTGTTCAGAAGTTTTCGCTTGAGGGCGCTGTCCTGGAAGACGGCAGCGTAGGTCTCCTAAATAAATTTATTTGCGGGGTTGATGAGAATCGAAATTCAATATAAAACGCAATAAGGATTTGAAGATACGCTAGGTTTGAGATGATCGTAAGCCAATTGAAAATCACGATGATGCTGAAGCAACATATGCATTCGTCGCTGATCCCCATTCACGATATCAGTCATTATCCCACGATATTCCTTGACATCAGAGGTTAGGTCTTTCAAATCTCTCGATACTTTTTTCTTCAGCTTATTAGCGCCAATCACTTGCAGTTTCCTATCCCGTGCTACAATAAAATGCATTTAATTCAGATGAATACTTCCCTCTCAGTCATAACGAATCACTTATTAAATAATCGAGCATTAACCATGCAGCTTGAGGATTCCACGATATTGATTTAATTTATCTTTCGTCGTCCATCTCTCATCCTTCATCCCATGAAGCTTAACGTTCTTGGCCGACAACATCTTCCTCTTGATACAGAATAAAACTAGAAAAAATATTATACAACTTAGAAATATTGCAGATGCATAGGAAGAACCTCGACAGCTATAACGAGATGCTCTGAATATAGGTCAATTCACCAGTTGCAATTGTTTGTGGTATCGATGAAAATGAAATTTTTCTTACTGTTGCATTATGCAAGTACACTATGCATTATAACTAGAATACAAAACTATGTATACCAGTGCACCAGTTCATCTTTAGTTTACTTACTTACCAAGAAGAAAAGTCTCTTTTATTGCCAATACAAAAATAACATTTCTCCTAGTCATTTATCATGTCTGGTACAGTAATTTTCTTTCTAGATATTTTACTGAGCTTTAAGTCCTGTTCATAGGACATATATGTAGCTATAGTTATACATATATTATATATGCACAAACGTACATAGAACGATGGCGTCGTCGGCTAGGACCTCGTTACCATAAATCAGCATAAAAGCAGCGTCAATGTCGACTACTTAGAAAGCTTAATGAGTTGAGACAATAACCAGCATAAATCTTCCCGGGGTTGACGTCCCTCTGGCTTCTAGGTTACAACGTAGAACAGGGACAAAGTATGCATCGCCCTGGCGCACGAGGATGTAACGTTAACAGTGCCAACTAGATATCTACCAATCTTGTTATTCAAACTTTGATTAAAGACTCGCTATCGTCCTGTGAGATTAATAATGAAGTTATTACACGGGAAGATTTTGTCAGGGTGTGAGGCTTTCTCTCGAGCAAGGGAGGAACTGATTGAGGTCTCCCTTTAAGTACGTATCTACCTTCATTCTACATCTCGTCAGTTCCGTTTCCGTCCTCGTATACGAAGAGCGACTTAATTTTGTGCAGGAAAAGAATACTGGATGAAGAGGAACAGAGTGTAAGGTAGTGAAAGGATGGAGGAAGTTTGAGAGAGAAATAGAAATAAGACTAAAAGTCTGTGCCAAAGGAATATCGCCGCGGGCAACGCTGCGTTTTCATCGAAGCGACGCCGTGCTGTGCTGCCCTCGGGTTTTCATGAAATTGATTGGCGCGGACTACGGGAATAAAAGCCCTGGGGGTGAAACGAATGAAATGTCCCGTTAGCTCAACAGAGATCTAAATTAATAAAAGAGGATCGGAAGTATTGGGGGTCTCTTGATTTCTTTCGGTACCGCGTCATTTCCGGTCTTCTATAACCTAACGAGATCCTTTGATATTGGATATAGGGGACAGCTGATATGGTATCTGTGAGCATACATAGTCGTCTATACGTGATCGGGTCACCTCTCAGGTATCTTACAATTTAATCATTAACCTCCCCTTGAATCTCTGACAGGAGAATATATATCCTTGGACGTAGTAAAGATACCGGAAGCGACCTGGACGTTTTGTTTTTTGCGTCTAGACTCATTTACTATGGGATTTACGTATTTTTCAAATTAATCCACGGATTTAATGAAATACGCAAGAGCCAGAGGTTCTTCTGAACGGCGCAAAGTCGTACCGAGGACCAAAAGAAAGTACTGGAGTTGGAGTGGTCCGGGTGAACGAGGACGGAAGTAGTGGTTGGGTACGTGAAGAGAGTAAGCGTAGGAAGCATTAGTTTTCCACTGAACTTAGCCTCGAGTTAATTGGACTTTTTGGGTTGGAGTTTGCCGAATGGTACAGCTGGGTACATTAAATGACTCTTATTGCTACGGTTAGAAAGGAATAGGATACGGTGCTGCCCTCTGCCTCAGTTTCTAGACTCGACCGACACCTCTCCAACCCTTTGCGACATTCCTGACTCAGCAGCCAACATGATAACACCGTTCAACCAGAATTCATTACTAAGGAATGTAATATGAACGTTGACTGTTTCACACCAATCCTCTGGGCGGCCCTTTTGATACGTTACTGCTTTATGAACTTGTTTAGCTGTATGATACACAGGGCTTTTCAGCTTTGAAGTATACAAGTGAACTATGACAGTTTTTCATATTTTAATATTATATGAAATATAAGTAAATAAAATTGCACAAGGGAATTAAACAGTTTTTCATATTAGTTTACAAGCTACTTGTATTTCTTAATTAATTCACTCAAGTACTGCCTCAATGATAAACAGCCATGTTTAATGTATCGGTCCTTTTAGCCTTTTAGCATAGCTCCTTTTACGTCGCAATGATCCTGACCCAACGAAACTCAATGATCTTTCCCAGGATGTCTTTCAGGGACTTTTATCTCTGGAGGATGAACTAGGTATGTATTTTTTACCGAGTGTTCCTGACGAACTGTATCTCGAGAAATAGTCCTCCGCACTGGTACTGCCCTGGGTAAATGAGACAATTCGAGTGGCCAGCAGCAGCATGTAGAGACAACAGGGTAAAACTGTAGACGGTCGTTATGCCAGAGTGAACATCCACTATTTATTTTGGAATCGGTCGAGGGTTTCTATCTGGAAACATTTACGTTTCCCTCGTCGCAAAAAAATCTAAAAAGATCAGCAACATTTGTTCGGAACATCGTTATGTATTACATGGTACCAAATATATGCATAAGGTACAGCGATGTTATCCGAAAATCATTTTTACGAGATCACGTACCCTCTCCTTTTACGTATGCACGTTGCGTATGCGCCAGCGAGCCGGTTCCTGTTGCAATTGGGCAAAACCATAAAATCCGGTAATTATTAAAATCCTCTCGAGAACCGAACGTGAGGTGCATGTGGAATTCTGAAATGAAAGAGAAACGGTATTAAAAAATAGTAAAAAATCAATGAGTATATATTAGAGGTAGAACCGACTGTACGAAATTATACATATTTCGTTAATCAAGTGCACATAACCTACAATTATAAAGCGGAACATTTAGTTGCAATTTTAATTGGCACGTTTTGTCGTTAATTTTCAGTTAATGGCGCAATCAGAGTCGTCAGTAAAGTTATTGAGTCTATATATGTATATTTTTTATGTATATTTAATATGCACGGTCTACGTAGGGCTAGGTAAATGGTATAAAAAAGAAAAAGGCGTATTCTCATTGATCGTATAAGAAACTGGACTATATCGCACGCAAGAAACTCCCTAAGAAATAAATGTAAAATTGTAGCGACCCGACGACCTCGCGTCAGTGCACTATGGAAATGCTACCTTCGCTCGTCCCTTTATCGCGTTATCAACAATGAAAAGTGGCCTCTAACAAGCTATAACGTTCCATAAAAGCAGCCTTAATGGGCAACAGACTTGCGTATTCGCGTTCTGTTCAATTAAGGTCGAACGGTAAGTCGTTTGTTCTTTCTGCATTTACGTCGACAACTGTGCGCACGCGAATAACGCGTTTTCCTCACGGCTATGAGATTACTGAAACCTGACACTATACAATTCGATTTATTCACCGAGATAGTCATTATAGTGTAGAAAGATGGTAGGAGTATAGAGAAGTTTGAAAAAATCATTTTCAAAGCAACTACACGTCTTTTAAGTACAAACTAGCGATCATCTTTGAAACAGAGGTTAGATACCTCTCTTTCTTTTTTTTTTGTGCATTTTACAACAGTATTTAGAATAGCGCATCTTTATTGCCCGTAAATCGATAGCTATCTATTTTCATGAGGCGATTCTCGTCCGTGCGATATCCGATGAAAGTTTTTTATGCGCCTTGGAAAATTATTCGAGGAGCCATGAAATGGAAGGAGAGTAAGAAGAGGAAGAATTCAAGAAATTTGCATGAGTCTCGTGAAACGTCGATGGTCGATCCAAAGCGCAACGCCCACTACGTTTAGTCGTAATCAGTCTGAAAGCATTGGCTTGACAGGTCTTCTCCAATCGAATTTACGTGACATTCTTTTTATCAAAAGCTCGGGTACGCTCACCCTGATCGTAAATGTTGCTTAAGGTTTGTAAGCTGGGAGTACCAGTAGGGATTGCGAAAAAGTAGATAAGAGAGATAAAGATAAGAAAATAGAAAGTATGAGAAATTCGGTTAGAAGAAGGGTGTCAGAGAAAGCGAAGAGAACAGCATCAGCACCCTTATTCCCAGCAATAGATTTATTGCCAAGGCATTTCAGGCCGAATATCCAATGTGGCCCTAAAAAAAATACGCGGAAACCATTTTAGATGATTGAATAAATTGATAAGAAATTCAGGCCGATATCCTTTGAACCCAGTCAGGACCGTCAAGCACAATCGAATACTCACTTTCTCATCTTCTGCAGCTCTTTCGCTATGGCGCACAGGATATGCCGCCATCGTTAGACGTGCCACGATGCCAGAGAGAATTTTTCAAAGCACAATGTTTGTTCTCAGCCACGTTTTCTCCACCTAAAACGAACTCCAGCCAGATAAGCTTCGGTAGCTCCCATAACTTTTTATTTCTCTCATTTTTCTTTCTCTCTTTCTTTTTTTACTTTTCTCTCGCTTCGACCTTATCCATACGGCTCGTACCGATGTATCCATCTTGCTCTAGCTTCTCTTTAGGATGATATGCAAATTCCCACGATATCCGTGGATGTTGATAAATTATATTTCAATGCTTCATCGTTTTCATATATATAATATCCTTCCGGCCGATCGCTGCCAGAACTAGCAGAAGCAAGGAAACAACTTGGAACAATGAAAATAACTTCAAATTTTCCTATCGAGAGAATCCTTAACTCTTTCCTGTTGGTATATACACTCTGGTACGTTTAACATCGTGGGATAACTTCAGTGAATTTATGATTTTCACTTAAAAAAAAATTATACTCACCTTATATTCACTCTCGTTTATATATATTATTACTTTATATAATACGTGTACTCTATTCTTTTAATATTTTCTCTTTCATAGTCTCCAGCTTAATACAAACTTCGAGTTTTCTCGGCTCTTCAAGTTTATCGCGATCGTATTCCAAGCTGTATGTATTTGGCATACGTTTTTCCAGTAGCTGTTCTATACAGGTATAGGAAATACGTTTATTCTCGTTTCACATTGAAAGACAGTACGTATTTTTACAAGATTTGTACTGTAGCAGAGTGCAGAGAAAGAAGACAAGCTCGTGTAACTGTACTGTACTATATACCATATACTTATCCAAGGTAAAGTACATCGACTCAAGGTGGATGGACACTTGTAGAGTACGTAAGACCTAGAACTGACCCAGACGCCATTGAAAAAGGAATCTCTGTGGGTAAAGTGGATTTGCCCAGACTCTATTCGAATTCGAAACGAAAAGTCAAACTGGCTGTAGATATAAAGTAAAGAAAGTTTTCTCTCTTGTCAGATATTTTTCTTCCACCGATCTATACGAAGGAGATAAAACATTACTGGAAGTAAAAAAAGAAAAAGAGATGAGAAGAATATCGAGAAAATTTGTCAAAGGTAAATAGAAGTACTCGATGCCATCGTCTAAGAACTATAGGAAACAACTCTGGCAATACTTATGGACAATGTATCGAGCCAGTTAATCCATCTTGTTTGATGGCTCCAGGCTTATCTGGAATATCGAGAGTGCTGATATCGCTTCTGTACGTACACGCTACTCCGAGGATTTGGATTCAGGAAACTAAGAGAAACAGGGAATGCCGAATTTACATGTAATCTCATAAAGATCATGGGGTGACGCAGCGAATCAGTCGTCATCTCGTGGGAAGTGCGACAAACTGAAGGGAACTCAGCTGTCGCTTTGGGATGATCATACGCGAAAGTATATTATGCATATACATACGTATCTACAGATAGTATCAGAAACGACGTGAAATGGATCTACGAATAAACGTCAAGGAAATATGTTAGAGGAACGACAATGCTATTGGTATGAGAACATTGTACGTATTCTTCTGCTCTTCTTCTCTTTGGTTTCGCTTTTGCTTTACGTTATAAGGATGCTATAGTACGCTCTCGATACGGCGTATATTTACATAAGGAATATCCGAGAAGCGTATTAATAGAAGATCCTACTTTAAATTCAGCAAGCTACCCCGATATAAGTTGTTTATCTCTTTCTCTTTGGAATTCGCAATACTATTGACCGATACATCAAAATGGCGACCAATGCTAATCGTTGTACGAGTCGCGATTTTCAATACGATATTTAGAGGTTACGTGACGGAATGTAATTAGAATGGTCGTGTCGCTGGGTTTTAAAAGTGCGAGTGATTAAAAAAATAATGTGGCTTTGGAACAAGGTGGATGATTACATTATGTATTTGTACGTGCATTTCCATGGAGACGGATGAAGCTTTAGTAAAATCCAGACGAGTCTGATCATCCGTCTATGTACTTACTGTACAGGTTAGTTGAAAATTAATTAAACATTTTTCAATGCTACCCCTTGCAGTCAATGGCATTGCGACGGAGCTGTATATATCTGACTATTCGTCGTCGTCTGGAAGAGTCGTCCCCCTCGTTACCGCAATGTTGGTAGGGATGCTGGAGTAGGGACAACGAGATCGTACCCTCGTAAAACATCTCATCATTAAATGAAAATACATTTATGTAGAGTGCTGGGGTGTTACATCCCTTACGACGAGGGAACTTTGCGCTGAGAGCAGCTGCTACTGCCTATTGTCAAGGGTTGACAGTCTCTTCTCTGTACTCATCCCCTTAGCATCACTACGAATGCGCGTCTATGCATGTCTCCATGTTTCCTCTTGGATAAATAAAACCTCGTCACGATCGTATATAATGTCGTCTGCGCTGTTGCCGTCACCGTTATCATCATCATCATCGTTATATCCTGTCTCTCTTATTTCTGTACGCTCCTGAGCATTGAATTGGACGTTGTTGATTTCTTACGCTTCTATACACTCCGGTGCTACCGTTGCCACCCTGTACAATCATTCTAAAAATTCTTCGAGAATTTCTGCCTTTTTAGCTTTGTATCTTATGTGTATATACTTTTTGGATTCTTTAAAAATACATTTGAAAATTCTCTATCTGGTACTATGGGGTTTTAGAGTCTTAGATTGTAAACTTTTGAGGTTATATAGAAATTGATCATTGTTAATATTTAGATATGCTATTTAGCTGCGGATTGATATTCTTTTGTGACTTTACCACGTGTTTTCAAAACATGAAAAATGCAAATTCTCGAAGGCCGTGTATTCTCGTGCGGTTTTTCTTTCATTCTGTTTTTTCTTGTCTCAAGATCACTGTAAGCTTTGCGTTTTTAGAAGACGTCGCAAAATCAATTCAATTTTTATATCTGACATTTTTTTTTTCATAAAAGTCACATGCTATTGATACTCCTTCCTTTGCTTTTTTTTTAGCCAGGGGCTGTTGCAATTTTGGTTATCGACCCAGCTGGCGGAAAATTGCGAAAGGTGCTGAAATGAAATTCCAATTGACGGAGATTGGTTACGAGAAATTTTCCAACGAGAAAATTCCTTTCTGTTCCTCGGGCAATACCGCTTCCGTACCCCGAGGGTCGAGGGTGTAAATGCAGAAATTTTCAGTCGCCCCAAAGAAATAAAAGCTTCGCTACGCCAGTTGGCCGTCTGTGACTGCGCATAAAACTCGAAAATCTCATGAGATTTGAAAACTTCAAGGATTAGCCAGTATTCTAATCTGCGTTAAAGTACATCGAGGCTTCAGCACCCTCTATTTTTCCATGGTAAAAACTTCGTGGCATTCTAACCCCCTTCTTCCCGTCAGCACTTCTCCATACCGAATTGTAATTAACGACATGAGAAGGCAGCACTCAAGAAATAATGGATCGCGTCGATGGAGAAATTTAATGGTAGGAAAAATTGCTTACCCAAGTAAACTCACAATCGCTCCTGATAATTGCGCCTATATCACAGGCGTCCTAAAAAGAGTCCTATTAGACAAGCTGCCGTTACCAGTCTGATAAATTTTTTATTTAACATTTCTCAAACCACGTCGACTCTGCTTTCAGAATATTATCAACTTTTTAATGGTCCTGTACACCCGTAGGAGACAACCTTACTGCTAATATTCTCAAGTGAATATCCGCCCTGATGTACAAGTAATTATGCGGTTCCTTGTCGATACAATAGCCAACCACCTGATACGCATCCATGTAGCAGCATCCATGGAGCTATGAAATTTCCGTACAGTCAAGCATATGCACATTATACATCCTCACGTATGAAATACAGTAAGCAGTCTTATAAAGAGGAAAAAATATTTATGTATGATATTTAAGAGAATTTCGACATCTTTCGATCAAGCTAAAATCTGCATGTTATCGGATGTTAAAAATCTAGTTTCCGTTTCAGATTAGAGCCGTAGGCGACAATCTACCCTTACGTATCGTGATGCTTTCCTATTAGGATACATTACATTCTGCGTGGTAAGGGGAAAAAAAAGGAAGAAAAAAGAAAGGGACGAATTGAACAGAAAAAAAGAAAAACAGCGATAAGGTCATCTATCGCAAATCGAATCTCACTGACTCCTATCGCCCCCCCCCCCCCTTTGTAAGAGAAAAAACTATTGTTGATATCGACTGTCTGTTTGAAAGGGAAAAGGGAAAATACAAGATGTCTTTTGATTTTTATTTACCTGTATGGTATTAAATAACGTTTATCATCTCCCATGAGCATGACGTTCGTCAAGGGGTGAAAAGATTGCGTGCCTGACGCCATATATCAATTTGTCAGTTTAATAGGGGCGTATCCTGGTCACCCTAATGTAACCTGACGTGTAACCATGGCTTTACGAAATTGTTCGTCAACCCTACAACACCCTATGCATTCTCCTTAGTTTCTAATCACGCGACTATCCGCCACCCTAGACTATCTATCTCTGGTTTCTACAATTACCTAACGTTGATTCTAGTAATTCCCAAGGGACGAGTAACGGACTAGGGTGGAGACCGTGAAGTGGATAATTGCCGAAACAGTTTTGCTTGCAAGAACTCAGCCACTTTGCTTTAAAAGTTTTTTTGTTTGTTTGCGAATTAGTGGCTTTTTAGCAGCTTGTGACAAATGTTGACATTATTTAGGGACAAGTATAGCTATAGATATATTTAAAATCCCCTGCCTATTCGCGTGATGTTTTTGTCATTATCAAATGGATCACCCTTACTGCCAACCCTACTGACGTCATTCCCTCTGTTATGTAATGCCTGATAAATTCATTGGATCCCTTTTTTTTACAGGACACAGTTGGAATAATGTACGACTGCTACAGTGAAGACATTTGAATATCCTGGATGGAATTATATTTAAGGGATGCTTGCACCAGGTTCATTTGCGAATATGATTTATTGGCACAAAAGCTAGCCATACCTAACCTAACCTCGGTACCAGTGGTGGCTGCTTCTATGGCTCGGCTGGTTATCCTCTTGGGGTGAGTATGTATTGTACTGCCTGTATATAGTCATAAAAGGGTCGGTTATACATATGTATATATATGTATGCATATGGCAGGTTCATACCTCATACCTATGGATCTACCCTTTGCAAGAGATTCTATATTAGAATCATTTTTTCACGTAGAAACAGAATAACACGTTTTAGAGGGTTGGCACGCATCGAGTTTAATGTGTAAGCTTAATTCCCAGCAGGTTTTGGCTCGTGAAGGGATGATTTACGTGGATAAAAGAAATGCGTGAGAAGGCGTGTTCGCAAGCACGTGCCAGACAAGTTCAGCTCTCTTTAAGATGGCGAGATGACGTGGCTCATGGCTATTTCCCATAATCCGTTTGTAGCTCTGGAGTCTCTAAGGGAAAGAGAGGGGTGGAAAGGAGGTGGTTTTCGACGGCCTTGGACACCTTAATTATACAGGGTGGCTCGGTAAGAGTCTCCAAATGAAGATTGGTCGTACCGTGGCTCTTAGAAACGTTACTTTCAAAATTATACAAATTTGTAACAGCATCTTGGGTTTTTAGGTGTCAGTGATATTACTCGAGATTGCACCAGCCCTTCCGAGTCCCTGCTCAAGTCAAAGGGTGAGTCTTTCATAGAGATGAGATATGTCAGGATCTCTCCTCTCGTTTCTTTAAAACATTCACCTTCGCTCATGGGAACGTGATAATATTCTTATGGGGCCGCATAAATTTTACAGTTTGATTCCCTGTCACGCTCCTCTCATATACGCAGCAATAAAAAGGCGGCCGATAAAACTTTACGAGGTCGTTACCTTATTATAACTCAGCAGGCCCTGTAATTATTATCGCAACCTGGGCAAGAGGTCGCCACAGTCGCTGTTACGGATACGAGAAGAATAAAATTATCGAATTTTCCTTGGATCGTACGATGCGAAATCATCCCCGTAGGCTCTGAGTCGAGTTTACAATGAATATTTGAATGGCGTCTCTTCGTGGGATTTACAACCACAACACTTGACACAGGGGCCAATCAACGAGCTAAATGAGACCTGCGAGACCTCTCTTAAGTATCGAGCTACTTAACCTAAGCTCAAGTCCGTCTCGATCTAAAATTCATAAAGTTGGCAGCCCTCGTGCGAAAATGCACTTTTCTGCCTCGCCGAAAATTACTTTCGTCGCCCTGGGCGAAACGAGGGTTGGCGCCCTTATATTTAGTTCCGCGAAGTTCGCTCCCGAGCACTGTAAAAATCTTCAAAGTTCTCATGTCGTGTCTCGTAGACGTTCCCCATCCTCCACTTTGGATCACCCTATAGAGCAAAAGTTGAAACGTACGAAAATTCTAACACTTCAAATTCTCCTGCCATGCCACGACCCTCTGGCCTCTAGGGATCTTAATATTTACAACGGAGATATTCTTCTATCTTGCATTTTGGGGTTAATCTTAATCCCGTCTTGGGAATTCAAAATGAAATCGATGCCTCGAGCACGTACCAACCGTTTTACCGATAACAGTTATCCAAACTGCATTTCCGAGATTCTCACAGTGGGTAGTCATACGGAATGCATTTGCCTGAGAAAATTTTCTCAGCTATATATACACATATACAGATGTAAAGTCCCATAGAAAAATGTCTTCTTCCGATAAACGCCGTAGCACTTCCAAGTAAAGTAAATAACTTACCTGAGGTGAATTTATGAAAAATATTTTCAAATCGTTATCGCTCCTTCAGTCGAATTTTACCGATATTCTTGTGAATTATCAAAACCATTCGTGGGTTGATCCACCCTCCTTAGTCGTCCAATTACCGAAAAGTTTACCTTTTGTTTTAGCTGAGGGTTCCTGGGGAAAATTTATACGGCCCTGGCCTGTATTCACGATACAATTATTACAAGGGTAAGAGGCAACACAGTGTATACCGTCGCTACCGAAATAGACGAGGATATAAAGTGCAGCCGTGTGACCCAATATTCCTTCTGATTCCCTTGGCAATTCCTCGCTTATGGGGATACGAGGTGGATATGGAAAAACTTGACCGCTGCTACAAACAAGGAGACTGAACGATCCCCGAGTCAGCATTTTTCCTGGAAGCACGATTGAATTCATATACATAGACAGTGTGCTGCTATGTACTAAGGTATACGTTGATATACAGGAAATGACGCCATTTAACCAGCAGAGTAACCTGGTGGATGGTGGGATTGAAGAAAGATAATTTTATCAGAAATTGATCTTGTAGATAGTCTTCTAAAAATATTATTTTTTTCAGGTCCTGCCGTTATCATGTACAGGTACAATCGATGTCAGCAGGAAACGTCTGAAGCATCCCCTAAATTTGTACAAGGGTATGAAAGGTGGTTCCACGTGTGATGAAACGCTTAAGTTCAGTTACATAGCAAATAGGGAGATCAAAGAGGGTGTGTGTGAGGTCGTTCCTGGGATGATTGTCAGGGTCGACCTGAAGGAAGAAGAGGGTAACACGGTATTGGTATTGGTAGTGGCGGAAGATGCTGCTCTGTGCAAGGGATAGAGGAGGTAATCAACCTCGTAGATCTCGTGCCGGGACTGCTGAACCTCCCACGGGAGCAATATGTTCCGTATTCGGGAAAGATATGTCGGGATTCAGGACTCTGCGTAGGCAGCGTCCATGAGTGCGAGTAGCCCCAAGGGTTCGACTGGCTTCCGCTTGAGGGCCTGATGGTATAGAAAGACAGAAATCTTCCTGCAACCTTAAAACCTTACGAATCAATGAGTGCTTGCCGATACTTACTCCTTGTCTTCCCTCAGGACTCACGAAGTTAAACCTCTAACAACTCAAGGACATTACGGATGCTCCAAAAGTGCCTGAAGGACTTTGCTAAAATATTGGAGTGCCTTTACTACTAGGAAGGAAGGAATGAAAGTTCACTCGTGGAAATGGCATGGATGAGCGATGAACTCTTTGATCTAGAGGAATCCGATTTCCGTTTTGTCAAAGAGAAGGAAGAGGTGAAAGAGGACGAGGAGGATCCCCTTTACTATCTTCCCCACTGATCCAACCTTCTTTTGGACCCAGTCGTGGAGCTCAAGCTGTGGATCATTATTTTGTTAATTCCAGAGGTTTGCTAGCGGATAAGAATCACTCAATAATTTTGTTTCAGTTAACAAATATGACTCTCCGTTATTTAAAAAACGAATTTGTTTGTCTAAAGAATAATTTACGACGACTCTTCACTAAAAATCACCGATTGGTGAATTTTATTTCAGAACATTCTTATGCACACATCCTGACTTCGTCGCGTGGTAAAAGCAAAGAGAATTTCTCTGTACGAGAAGCAATTAATTGAATCTCCATGCAAACGAAGAAGACGAAAGTGCACGGTGTTATAGAATATAGAATGAATTCTCCAGAGAGTGCATTTGATGCAAGCTAACTGGATGACCGGATGCTGTGCAATTTGCTTTCCTGAAATATTCGAAGAACTTGCCTTAATTTCCACAGAATTATTAAGTTGTTACCGTGCTTGGAAATTATTTATTGAAAAGCCGTAACTGGAAAACTTTCTTATAGCCATCCGATTAGTCGGTACGGCAGCTTCGAGTTTGTTGCCAAACAAGGATTATCTAACAAGAGACACGCCACAGATTAACTGGAACTTCCGTCTCGATCCTTTCGTCATTTCATACATACACCAGATTACTCATTCATTTTTCATTCGTCTGGCTACCGCCACATTTCCTGCAGCTGTGTTATCAAGTTTTAATAAGATTAATGGAATTATTAACTTGATTCGCTAAAAGTTTATTGTCACTTGAAACCAGGTGGCACATAAATCGTTTTTCTTTTTTCAAAGGAAGTCTTAAAACCATCAATATCTATAACCTACAGGCAGTGTAATTTATAGAGGCACATTCTGTTTCTAAGAATATATCCCTCTATGTATTCTTTATATGAAAATCGATTCTGGCAGCCTTAAAGAAAATATTTCTCAACGTCGTGTCTCTACAGCTTTGGAACTAAGGGCAGTATAATCCAGGCTTTTGCGGAGGCGGCTTTATTTTTTCCACATGCTTACTTGAAAAAGCCGTATCTGATAGGTCCTAGTATTAAAACGACATAGATATACACCAAGGTATACGGCTCAGCTTCAAGCCCGATTTACAATGTTTACTCTTGTCTAGGTAAAATTTATTTTACAGCTCGATAGAAATAACACGTAATCATCCCCGATAACTATGGATGAGTCACGAAACGAGGCCACCTCGTTAAATCTGCTGGATTAAAGAGTATCGTTAAAACGGGTTTCCACAGCACGAGTACGTTTCAAACCTTCTTCCGCAAGTTCTTGTTTTTATGAAGACCCTCAAAGAAACTAATGCTCACCTAATATTCGAAAAGAACTTTAAAGAAAAGCTTTGCTGGCAAGTAGAGAACCAACTCAAGGATCAGGAAGGGTTTCTTTTAAAGGATACGTCAGAATGCCTGAGGTAAGGTTGGATTGGCGTAGCCATAAAAGACGACGCTTCAAAGTTTTCACCTAATTGTATCCAAAGTCTTCACAGGTTCTCTAAAAGATTAACTATAATAATGTCCATTGTCTGTTGTGTTCTCCAGGAAACTTTACCTCCAAATAAATAGTTAAGTGGCAGCAGCTTACACCAACTGGCTAATACTGACCTACTTGAATCGTTAAACCTCCTTAGACTGGATTCGAATGGGAACCGCAAACTTAACTGCTCGGCAACTCCCGGCAACTTTTCTACAACTTCAGCTTCCAATAGGAAAAGCAAGTTCTTGTGTGCGCCGTTGACGACACGAGACGCCCGTTAGGCATCAGGCGACGCTTCACTCTCCCCTTGTGTAGAAAGACCTGGATGGAGCTTATCAAAGGGCTTTCACGGACGTCGCTACTGTAAACGACTACACAGCAAGCGGGCTAGGTATTGTACGCAAATTTGTTTTTGTACTGACTCGGCAACGTCCATACTCTGCATTCACGCAACGCTTCAACCGCTACGTCATTAATCTTCTGGCTGAATTCTAGCGCGTGTTGGTTAGCCGGGCTGGTTCGGCAGAGACAATTTTCAATGGGAATTAATTTGAACGTTCCTGCTCTATGGGAGTATTCAACTATACAGATGCTTTCTACTTCATTTTCTTTTGTTAAATGATACTTTTTTTCAGATCTCCACAAAAAGGGATGTAGCTGCACAAATATAGAGGGAATCTGTCTGTATTTTCTCTGGAAAAAACTACCGTTAGGATTACTTTACTTTATATAATATATAGTCTTCTAATGAATTGACGTTAAAACTTCCTAAAGACCCGTAATGGATATTCGAATCCGTCTCTTTATGGGGTTCTCTATGGTATTAGGGTGGATCTTCATGTAGTAAAGTTGGTTCTTGGAGAGTTACTTCAACGTGATGCAATTTCAGAGTAAGTGGCCTGGCGCCCAAAAGCTCCACTAATAATTATCTTCTGTTTATAGGTATTCAGGCATGGCTGGGATTTTTTTTTCGAAGACGGAAGTCGACACTCTAATAGAGTTTTCCTTCGTCTCCCTTATAACAGTTCACGACCATTTCCGTCATATTTCTACGACCCACGAAAGGTATCGTTATCAATAAAACTTTTGAAGCTGAGTAGTACAGGCCGGTCTAGAACACTGCCTTTAATATTCCATATTCCATATAACGTTGCTTCGTGCGTTCATGGGATCAAGGGATTTTTACCAGGAGCAAGATAAATTAGAAAAATATTCAAAACAACATCCCTTAGGCCAGACAGTCTCCTCCTCAATCTCTACCTTCGGAATTCACTAGATTTTTTATTCTTATAGGGCTCTTACGACATGGATAAGCAAAATTTTAACAATAGAATCCAAACGGATATTCGCTTTCATACAGGATCTTCCATTTTAATCTTCATCCCCTAAAAGATTCAATATGTATAAGATTTTCTGTCATAAGAGTCACCATCGTGAACCTTATTAACTTTTTTTCTGTATACCTAACCTAAATTGAATCAAGGCTCGACCTTCCATAAAACCAACATACAGAATATCCAAATTTCTTTCTGAGCGCTATACCTATGTGATAAGCCACAAAAAACAATAACGAAATTTTATCTTCATCATTTCTCTCTTGTTACTTTGTTCCTGTTCTTTTGTTCTGTTCCAGAAATACCTTTTACATCCTGAATCAACTCTATAGTATCTATCTGCACGGAGGTCGCGTTAGCAAGATCGATAAACATGAAATTCAAAATGGCCTAGAAAGACAACGTCTTTATGAAAAATTTACGAGGAGCGTTTCATTGTGAGCAGAAAAAACAATTATCTGACAAGATTCATCGGTGGAAGTTTTGCAGGAACTAATCAACCCCGACTCTCATCTCTATTTCCAATAGAAAAAGAGAGCAAAAACGACGACGACAAAAAATTCTGGAAAAACAATAACCGATTACACTAGGGTTCGAATCCCTAATTGGAAGAATCATTAAAACACTATAATTATATAGCTTTTATTATACCGATTAGTTTCCAATTAAACGATTACTACGTTAACGATGTGATCTACAGCCCATAGTTACAGGATGTGACGTACGTAAGCTAGTCCAACGTAAATTCGAGCTCCTTTTGTCTACCTTGACACAATGCTTATCTCCTTCCTTATCGACTCTACTACCCCTCATCAACCTCTTCAAACTTCGTTTCCTTTCATGTCGGCCGATGATGAAATCTCGCTCGAAACCTGACCACTCCCCTATTTTCTGAAAAATGATTCCCTGTACGTGACCTCGTAAATTCTACATACGAGTATAGCACAATTTTGGAAAGAGCTTGAGAAACTGGTTTACCGTAACTTCCGAAAATATATAAGAAAATTAGGAAATTACATAGAAATGAAATGGACCCATGAATTCTTCCGAACAAACAATTCTAATTTACTATGATCCAACGTGGTTACATTTTATGTATAAATTCTAGATATAAACTGTGATAGTTTTAAGTTATAATCAAATGTTTTTCCCTTGTAAAAACACCTGAGACTTTTTACACAGTAATGGAATATAATTACCAGCTTATTTAGCACATTAATTTACTACACTATTTTGGTTTATTACTACAAGTATTTGAATGTTCAGAATTTTATTGGCTTATTAATCAGAAACTGTTGGCAAGGGCAGTTCAGTAAATCCAATTAAATCTGATTCTCATATTAAATTGAAAGATGTTACTATTGGAACACGAGGGATGAATCTAGCTTTGATACAGAGTTTATCTTTATCGTTCGTTAAGAGAATACGGAATACACAGTGGGGTAGCAATTAAGAGGAGAAAGAAGTGGATCGTCATTAGGGACCAGGGAGTAATAAAATCTCCAATAGAGTTTACGGACGACGCCCTATTATTATCAAATTATTATCGATCGATCGTGTCTGATTTGTAATTGACATTCGAACCTTGTAATTAAAAGGGTATGGTGTATCGTTCGTGCTATACACAGCACGTACGTACGATGCATAATAGACATGATTGACAATCACGCATACAGCAAACTATGTAAAGGATTCCAACTCCCCTAAATCCATAATTAATGGATAGAATCAGTTGCGTAATTATATTTAAAATAACGGAAGTTTGCCAATGCTAAAAATACACAATGTTTAACGTTCAATGTAAACTCACCAAAAGCGCCTCCGGAAGTATTTCTCATTATCAAAAACCCATTCCTCGTTTCTGTTTTAATTAAACCCTCGGACTGGCTGTCTACGTTGGACAATTTCACGTGAATTAAAACTTCCCCTTCCAACCCTCTTTCACACGTAACACATCCAACTCAGCCATGCCACGCGTATTCTCACGTTCCCACGAGGTCGCGATTTTCGATTTCATCAGCGGCAATCTCGAGCAACGCCAGTAGCCAGCAACTTCCTGAACTTTTTTGAATTTTCAGACGTACCAACAGTCAATCAATGATAAGCAAACATCCACCCATTCCCTGCGTCTTTGCTTAGAAAATTTTCAACCGTGTTCTGTGCTTCCAAATGTCCTCCTGATAAGTATGAGAATAAAAGCCAGAGAAAGATACCGACATGCAAAATGCTATTTCGCAAATTGGGTCAACGATATATTTCACGTTTGGCGGTAAATAAACCTGGGGAGAATGTACGAGCTACACACATTGTACACTGGTAAATCGCTCGACGCCGGGTTTGCCAAACGAATTGTGTTTTTGGTTATGTTATGGCGATGCCCGCGTGCTGCTTATTTATGTTGTATATATAATGTGTATATATATAGCACATATAGCGATACAGATATGCATATACCATATATTCAACTACGTTCGTGCCTACGCGCGAAAGGTATACAAATTGGTGACATTGACAAATGGGGATTGACAAAAAAATTTCGTCGGCGTAGGTACTAATGGACCATAAATACGGAACAGTGTGTAGTACAATAAAAGGACTGAAATTTAAAAAAAAGTTCATAGCCTGCAGCCATCCATTGATATGCCATGGCTTCTATGCATGGATAAAAGGAAATGCACTCGTTTCAGGATGCAAAATCTGATTAAACTGCTGGACAGTGTGATGGAAGAATTAACGCTGACTTTGGCTAGCATGTATGCCGACCACTTTGGTCTCTCTGGCATTTAGTGGGGTACATTCAATTGGCGGGAAATTTAAACTGTAAAACTGAAATAATTCATTTTCATCAGCGTGTATGATTGGCCACCCTTGTAATCCTTTTTTTTGGTTATTAGGTATATACAGGTATTTACTGCGAGGATGGAAATTTTTTACTTATGTTACTGTACCATGGGGATGAAAAATTACAGTGATCTTTAGTTGATGGTATCTCCGGGGGAGCTCTTTATCCGGTCCAGAAAAAATACACAACCCCTCTAAGGCGAAGGACACAATCGCAGCAATGCATACAAAGCACTGGATTATCCTCCCTTAAGTCCTTTAAGGCTGTGGTATGGATACCATCCAGCAAGTGCATACAGAGGGGTCGCCCTTGGCTAAGGGTTGGATGAATTCTGGATTCCTTGGGACATCGTGGGATAGACCTGTAGAAGATAGGGCTGTTCAGATACACGTGAAATTTAATGGCTTCATTAAGATAGCCAAGGGTAGTATCCAGACGATCTCCAGTTTCTCATTTAATCGATATTATATTTATACACATAAAATCTATGTTCGTATATGTACAAGGGTCTGAAATTTAGGTCCCATAAAATACTCAAGATACCTCAACCCTAACTTATCTGTTTTAGAGGTTAAAACGGTCTAGGTGAACGTGCATTAAACCTAACGACGCGATTCAGGTGGACAATCTGCTGAGTAGTTCCAAAAGCAATTCTCAATGTGTGACTGAGCACCCACCGTTTGCTGGACGCAGTATAATTTTTATGCCATTTCATTAGGCCCGTAGGCGAGACGTTTACGACTATTGGCAAGCAGGTACCGCCTTGTTAGGTTCATAATAAAAAAAAACAGTGCCGGAGCTTTTACGAGAAAGCACAGTCGTAAATTAGCTTTTTCTTTCCAGTGTCAAGAAAAGCTTCATTGTACTTTTTGTTACTTGCGCCACGAAATACTAGGAGAAATAGATGGGCTGAAAAGGAAGTTAGAAGAGTTGTTAAAACGGAGCCTCGTCAATGTCAACATATGGAAGTTCACGCTGGAAAAAATCAAACTGGAAACTGAATACGCATAGAAAGTGTATAAGCAATTAGTTATAATTATGGAACTTTTAATTAGAACAGCCATCGAGCATAATCCGGATATTATCAGAAGCAGGAATAAGTAATCTCTCATTAGTGAAAAAAATCTGGGTCAAGCTGAAAATTAATTGTCACCCTATTTTTTACAGTTAAATTTATATCTGGATATTTTGGATGTACGTGCACTTAGATTAAAATTGCATGAATTTATATTCAGAAATTTACTGTCTACGTGAATTATTTCACTCGTGTAGTATCAAAACCGTCTGTATGGTTCTCGTGCGTCGTTTTTTCTTCTTCGAATTATTCCATTAAATTGTCACGACGTATATATCTATATTCTTATAACTTTTTTACGGCTGTCTGATCTCGTCTGTCTGAATCTTCTACGCGAGGCTAATTACCTGTCTTTATCAATCATATCCACCGTACGAAATGATAAGAAATACTTATTATCGAACATTAATTTTAAGATAAGTATACGTCGTGTTTTTCTTCTTAGTAATTAGTTAACGCAAGGTGTTTCGTTTGGGCGAATATCCAGAGTAACAGCGTAGCTAATATTTTATTTTCTTGAAAACTCATTGGCCGCAACGGAGAAATAAAAATGTTTCTGCAGCTCAGGCAGCTCTCGACCCGAAAAACTTTGAATGCCTAGTAGGTAGAATTCTTTTATTCTTCATATTTTTGGTACCCCTTCGCTCTACGCT
This sequence comes from Trachelus troglodyta, assembly GCA_030142635.1. NCBI lineage: Eukaryota > Metazoa > Arthropoda > Insecta > Hymenoptera > Cephidae > Trachelus > Trachelus troglodyta. Next base: position 145,668 of record JARQTJ010000315.1, read on the forward strand.
CGACTTCCGGTTCCATATTTCGTCTATGCCCTCCGTTGATCTTTATACAGCACATACGTGCTTCTAGTTTTCTTTTTTGTGTCTTTACTCTTCTCTCTTCAGTCTTTCCATCTATCTCGTACCAGCCACCAGCTTTTTCAAACCTATCCACAGTACAAGTGGCTCCTATCTTTAGGTCTCCATATTTCCTTGAGTGTACAGATGTTAATTTTACTTTTGAAAGTGCTCTCATTGCCTACGAAGAACAAGGATCGCTGTCTCTGAGTACAGCCGTTGCAGGTGCAGCTGCGAATGTATAAACGCTGCAACATGCCGCGTTGCATATGCATAAAAGGACCTTCCGAATCTATTTTCCCGACTGCTGTTATGTCTCTTTGAAAATTTTCAAGGTGTCGCTTTAATTTGCGAAATTCTTGCCCAGAGTCTCTGTTTCTGTCGATTGGACTATCACGATTTCCTGAAGGATCCAAAGAATAAATAAATAAGAACAGTACGTTAGACGGTGTTTTTTTTAAATTTATTATAAACATACATCAGTCCTTAGGTCTCGTCCTCACGAGTTGGAATCACTAGTGGAGGATATTTACGGGACCTGAAAAGTGGTAGTCTCAAAGAGTATCTTTCCAAGTTTGCGATACGAACGGACTCGTTCGCTCGAATATAAAAAGTTTCCTTGCTTATAAACTTCGGATTACGTTTCGCCGCTGTAAAAGATGCGATTTCTATCGTCTGTACTGGAAGATTATCCCATCCAACTACATACACAAGCTGGACTGTCGTTTAGAAACAAGTAGGTGCATCGTTCCACAGAGATCGACATTGCGTGAGTAATGTTTGCAGGCGAGTCGATTCAGCGTTAAAGCAGTACGTATCAGGAGAGCTATAGAAAAAAATACCTGAAAAGGACAAAAAAGGTAGTTTAATTTTAGAAAAAGCTCTGGTATAATGGAGCAAAGCCAGGGAAAGAAAACTGGGCCGTTGGTCGACGCCCACAATTTCCAATTAGTTCGAGCAGCTCACGCCAGTCGCCGCTGCATACTGCACTTTGATATTTTGTGGTAACATTCTATCCCTTGCAGCGTTCGGTAAACAGTGTTTATCGCTTGTACATAGTGCACCGTGTCAAAGCACCTATAACTGGTAGTACTCATGTTTTACCGTAAACCACGAGTGGCTACTACTTTTAACGGAAGTAGTTTTCTCCGGCATTTTCAAATTCAACATGGCTACTCGTCAAAATCTTATCCTTACGTTGCAGACAATTAAATTAGGACCCTCGGGACCTTCCCGCATATTTATAAGGGTTAGTCTCGACTCGTGAACCATATGAAAATCAAATAAAGGAACGAATAAGTTTGGGAATACGGGTCTCGGTCGTACCTAACCTAAAAAAAAGGCTATAGTCTTTTCTCAGGGGCGTGATCACGTGGTATCGTATCCAAGAAAAAGTCTGAGTAAACATACGTGACTGCAGATCAAATATTATGGCATTCGTACGTGGATTCGGATTAATAAAACCCTTCGTGGCTTGTGCATTAATTATCTTTTTTTTTCCCCTCAGTCTAAACGCTCAACGGCACTTTGTTTGTTACAGAATACGTAGGAGTAATATTCAGCATCTTCCTGTTATACACGGTCGGTGCCTAATATATCCTCTGCGACCAAGAGGAAAAAATGTGCGGTCTTTCCTCAGCACGCGTAGCCGCTGCTGTGAAATTGTAAGAATTTACGAGGTGCACGTGGACCGTGGAATGAATTTAGACTTTTACTATTTTTCCACGTAGCGTAAGACGCGAAGGGAGTGAGAAAGGGGATAAGATCCTTGGAGATACACATAAGGAATGTATAGTGCGAGCGAGATAAAATAAAGGGTGGATGAATTTCCTTTGTGCAGAGGATATATCCACTTTATAGAAGACAAGGTGCTTTAAGCTAGACCCGATCCTACCGAGCACCCTGACACTTTTATGCTCTTTACGTTGATCCACGTGGAAATTGATTGGGTCAATGTACACATAAAACGTATATCAGCTAGAAATCTTAACCTATTTTCAGATAAGGATTTATTATGTAACGTACGACCTTGTGCTAGTACCTGACATAGTCTGCACGGTTATTCAAGATTATTAGACTACCTGAAAATGGTTCTGTCTATTTTATTTCTATTAATTCCCAATATAGAACCACATTCGGGTGATTCGATAGTCCTGAACAACCGTGTATATAAATCTACATAACTTTAATGAATTGATTAAAAAGATAAATTCTAATCACGTAAAATATTTATATGCAATATATGCAAAGAAACGGTAATAGTGTTAACAATATTTTTCTTGGCCTTAATAGGTACTGTATATAGGAATATACATAAATATGTAACCTCTCAAAGGTAAAGTGCATATGGCAATATATAAGGATAACTTCAGATACTAAAAGTATTATGCATATAACCATCACATAAGGTGCTCGCACTTTATGGCTTCTCTTATAAATTTTAAATTTCCCATGTAAAGAGTGTCTCATTTGAAATCCTCTCCGTTTTTATCATCGCAGTCAGTCCTCGTAATTTTTTTCCCCATGGAATCTTATTGACTCTCGTAGTAAAGGCAGTGTCAAGGAAAACCCGATTAGGTGATCACGTCAAATTCGTCTGAAAGGAGATATTGATTTGATTAGCACCCTCTGTATATAAGTAACCAGCAGGTATATACTGTGCCATAAGAATTCACCTTAAAACAAAAATTCTCCTGGTTCCATTTTGCGCCATTAGAATAACCTCCATGGGATTCTCGTGCGTTTGTCTTCTTGACAACTTCTTGATTCCTCTTGGGAAAAATTCACCAAGTAGGTATTGGCTAATTAATTCGTGACTTCGCCAAACCTTTATAGGTTAAAGTAGCTGCCGTTAACGCGTAGGGACTGTAAAGACTATTCAGGATTAGATTCAGAATCGTGAAAGATTTTAAAAATCTAAAAATCGCTTGGGATAGTCTTTTATGTTCCTTTTTATATTTATTTCTGACTTTTTTTTTCTTACCCTTTTTTGCCTAAGGGTTGCACACGTTAGCAGGAATAATGGGATCGTCGCTAATGTCTTGGGATGGGCTCGAGAGCGTAGGTTTTCATGGGACAGTAAAACCATTTTCCGAGGGCTTTCCATTTCCGGTCCTCCAGGTCCTCGGCTTCTCTCTGCATGAGGTCGTGAATGTCTGCTCGACAAGGGTCCCTTGATTCCTCTCGAGGATCCTCGCTATATACGCCGTCTAATTAATTCGCAGCGTGTGCCAATTGGTGAATGGGTTACCACGGTGTTGCTTCCCTCGGCTTTAACTTCCACCTAGGGCTGAATCTGCACCAGCTTTGGCTCATCCGGTACTAACTCGATAGGTATACGTACTACCTTTACTCCGGTACACAGTGCCTCCTGGAAACTTCAGATTATGCTTTCATTACCGTCTCAGCCACTTTAACAATTGAAATTTACTAGCGTGGTTGATAGGTACCATTTCATGAAATGGATGAAACTGGAGGACCATTCGTAAAATTGAGAAACGCGAACCTAAAAGATATCCTCAACTTGGCACTTTTTTTAAAATAGATAACAAAGGTCATGGACTTCGTAACTAGACGGGATACAATACGACTTGGATGTCTTTAAATCCTCCAAACGACCTCGGCCGTGAACGATTCAACCAAGCGCAACTAATGACTTAATTTTCCTGTTTCGGTAAGCGTAAAACCGTTTGAAAAATCGAAAAAGTCCAGCTCAGCTAAAGGGCTAACTCACCCACCCTAAAGACTGCCGGTAATTAATGTGAGCGAGACTTACCGGCATTTTTCATTGTAGGATCGAATTTCCGCGAATTCGACTTGATCTCGTATTAACTCCAGAAGAATCGGGAACGTTATCAACCCAAGTAAAATTATTGGGTTATCCATCAAAGTCGACCAACTTCAATATCCTTTAAGGCTCACCCTCTGTGTGTATCGCATTTGACGAATTTTCGCCTTAACCTCCCTATCAAGTTACACACCCTTGGTACCTTGAGCCATCAACTAGGAAGCTGCTAGAGACATTTTTTTCTATAAAATTTCCTCTGACAAGGAAGCTTTTTTTATTACTCAAAATTTTACCGTTTTTAATATAGTGTGTGTTCCGGATCCGCCAAACCGGGACTCCGTAAACGATAAAAAAAATTATTTCGTATCTTTACCTTTATAAACTGACAAATTCACTCTGACATGGATCCTATGCTAAAGAAGATTCTCAGTGGCGCCACCTGGCACCAGTCAGAATTACAACACTGACCGATGTCATGATTTTCATGGGGCGACAAGTCGCCTTCGACTTGTCAGAAGGAATAGAAACAAGGAAGCCATTTTAGAAACAGAGTTGAGTCTTGTACAACATCAATAAAAGTACGTGGAAACCATACAGCACGACTTGGGAATCGAAGTAAAAGGAAACAGTAGAAGTTGGCTTTTCTCTTTTGGTAAACAAAAGGCCAACGGGCAATTTACTGTCGATTACGCGTTTTCACGGAAAATTGAATCGTACCACTCTACCGACGGACTAAGCTTTTTCCCGTTGCTCGTTTCTACCTTTCAAAAACGTAACGAGCTTTGCTCACGTGGGAACAATAACAGCTGCAAATAAAAATATCAATTTTACTTCGGTACAGTTACCTCATATTCTATTGTGACTCAAGAGTGACGTACGTATTGTTTTTCCTTATCACTCTGAATACATATCTTGTATACGCCGCATACATAGCATAAATATTATTTATAATTTATACCTTTCAATGTTAAATTACTCAAATCATATATACTAAGCTGTAAAAAAAAAGGTATGCTCTGGTTCCAATTCAAATCTGACTACGCGAATGGTAATTTTCATCAGTTAAACAAATCCCACGTGTAAATATTGAAATTTAGCTTGCGGCTTAACCGTCAAATATTTGCAATTTGGTAACACGCGACGTAGTAGTGAGACTAAAATACCTGCGAGCTGATAATGGAACCTGACATGCCGTAGGGAAACAAGAATGGCGCTGGGAGACTTATTGTCAACTCACCCGTGATATTATCTGGGACCTTCAAGGTTTCCTCCCTCTTCTTACCCTAGACATATTTTAGGTCGATTACGACCACTACCGGATATCTGCCAACTTTATTGCTTGCGAATCTAGTCCCTGGAATTATCCATGTAGACGGGCGACCTGAACGCCCTCTGCAAGGCGGGAAATATAATTTACAATTTTCACGGACGATATAAAAATTCCCTAGATTTCATCTAGTTACTTTCCTTCTGCTTCTCTCCTCTTCGTTGGACTCTCATACTACTTAGGGACTTTTATCGATCCTTTCTTCAAGCATCGACCTGGATAATTTTTCGCGGTATTCCACGCTCCAGGAATTATTCATTTTTTTTTGCAATCCTCAGGTTGACTCTTAGGGCGAAGCATTGATCCCACAGGAATTAGATACTCAATATTATCTTTCTCCAAGACGACTCTCCTATCTTACTCATACCTTTTACTTGCTTTTCTTACTCTCACTTTTTTTCTTTCACAGTCCTTCCTTCGTCGTTCTCAAGGGGTAGATAAGTAATCGAGGGAGAAAGAACACCAACCCCACATCAAACACTCTTCTCTCCGTTGCTGGTAACCTTGGGATCACTTATGTAATTCCTGATATCGACGTCATATCAGGTTTATGATAGTACCTTGGTACATGTTCAGTTTTATCTTCGGTTCAAGATCCTCCATAAATTCTTCATATTTTCCTAGGTATGTCGGATCAACTTTCCTCAGTTTTACCGGATATGCCAGTTTTTCCACTTAAAGGCTCCAGGGACAAGATGTAAGCTTCCTCGTTGGTTTCTGGAGTCTGCATATTTTATCGTTGCAGGGTAAACGAGCACTTAACACCATACTTTTCCAAGTTCTTCTCGAAATCATACCGAATCTTCTAGACCTCAGCATCCTCAGAAAGATACGTTGATTTTTTTCTACATATTTTACCAATGGAAACACTAATGTTTGACTTATGCAATTTTTCCATTACACAGCAGATAAATGAATTGTAGAAAAAGATCTATTATGCATATAAATGTGGGTACATGATAAAAACCTACTGTAGCAATGTCTGCTATCATCCATCCAAACTATACGTTACTGTACTACATCATGGAAACCGTATCTCCGTTACTGAAGGAAAAGTGGCTAGGATCCCGTGAACAACGCCAACAACAATGTGTCACGTCGCTGCTTCCGCAACACTTGAAAACTTGGCGTATCAACGTAAACCAGCCGTAATACCAAAAGCAAGTTGACGCTCGTGATTTTCAAGATTTTCTAAAAACAATATCAATTAACGAATAAACGATTAGAAGCGTTTTGTATAATTCATAGATAACTATGAACTAAGTCTGAGTTAACTCCGAGTGTAGGTTTAAGGCTAGTTCAATTTTAACCTAAAAGTAACGACGCGAAGTTTGCAGGGAATGTTTGCACGTATGTGTACACACTCCCATGTGTTAGGTGTGTAAATTTCTCTACAAGGGCTAAGCCACCCTCTCCCCATCTTGTTTAATGGTCAGGGCCAGGTTGGTTTTCCTGAAAAAGATATTGAAAACATAAATTCACAGTTCGTATCCACCCTCGTCCTAGCCTTGACGCTACATCCCACATTACAATGCGGCTTAATTTACTTGGCTCATACATACATGTATGTAATACGCCACTCTATTTCACGAAGCACGTGGACCGTACAAGGACCCAGATGAACAGGTTCGTTCGACCGACCAGTATACCAACATGGTTGGGCCTAGCTGACCAAACTGACCTTTTTAGAATACACAGGCTTTACCTTCGCGATGAAATAATTTTCTATTTTAGGTAAACCTCACGCGCAGAGATCCCAAACCTTCGTTTAAAATAAATCATATTAATATCGAAATTTTCTTTTAATATACTTTTCTGCGTATCTCAATACCTCAGCATCACTATTAAATAATGTTTGAGCAGTAACGTTTTTTTAAATGCGTTATTTTTCAAAGATATCTTTCCAATATGTAAAAATATACACCACGTTCATTTTTCAAAAACGACTACCGTAATCTTCGTGAAATTAGTATTTCACCGACACTCAATATTGCTTTAACGAATTCAAAAATATTCTTACTCTCCAAATAGTAGATTCCGTGCGAAATCTGTTTGCGAAAATCAGTATTTCTAGACTGTAAACATATAAATATATGCGCATATATTTTTTCTCGTCGCACCACAACGCGAAGCGCGTTTGCAAATTACAACGTGAAAGTGCGCCCGGTAAATTTCAATTTGAGCTTAATTTTATCATTGCATACAAATCTCTATTTAGAGTGGCGCACTATAGTATTTTCGTAGTTCCGCACTCTGCCGTACTTCACAGTGGTGGACTCCAGTCAACATGGCGAATCTCCACGTGCGAATTATAATACGTGTTTGGATACTGCGTTCAACTCATAACCTAAAAAAAAAAAAAGAAACTCCAGGTCATTAAACTAAGTGCGTTTTTCCTTCTCGACATCTTTTACTCACTCTTCCCCCTTTCTCAGTTTCTCCAACATCTTTCATCCCTCAGTCATCCCTTGTTTCTCGGTGCATAACTATTCCCGCTTTATTCCTTCCACTCTTGGCTACAGACATTTTACATGGCGACCGTTGCATTATTTTTTACCGGCTCGCAGACATCGCGTGAAACGGCGCAATGAATAAACGTCTTACCGAGACGTCTACTAGGCTAGCAGCAAAGCTCCTCGCGTGCAGCTTCCATATATTCGTTCGAACAAATTCATCTGCACCCCCGCACCCTCATAGTCTCCAGCTCCCATGAGAAAGGGCTCCGATCCCAGGACGCTTTCGTTACGCCGTTTAATCGGAAGCCGGCCCCAATAATAAAATTTCCATCGGACTCTACGCCCGCCATATTTATGTGAGACTCGCCCCTGGACCCTTCCAGAAGGAAGATCGACTGGAAAATATATGTGCGATTCGTAGGGGAAGAACGAGGGGAAGGGAAAAAAAAATAGGTAAAAAAATTCTCTTTGCTTTGCGAACCCACCCTGCCCCTCGCCTTTAAAATATATTCCAACACGTGTTGCACGTCTTTACGTATGTACAGGAATTTCAGTCGGACTGGAATTACTTGCTATATATATACACAAATATACATTGAAAATTTCATAAAGCAACGTACAGCCACATTGACAGTGAATATCTCCGTTCTTACGTATTTTAGTATTTCATAAAGGATTCATAGGTATACTTAATTTACATACGCTTGATAAGCTCCCTACGAATTATACTGATCCAATTAAACGAACTCGGATCTCTAAAATGTAGTAACTTTGTTTCTCTCTGCATTCGAGTCATCAAGAACTGACGAGAGTCGATCGACTTTGCCGGCTTGGCTATGCGTTTTCGTTTTACGTAATGCTGAGTAGATAGATAGGATGTATATATGTATATATATACACGATAGTTGACAGTAGATACCGAAGGAAAGAGTCTGGGATGCATTCACAACAGTGAGTGTGCATCCCGGTGCACTCGCCTCGGGAAAAATGCAAACGAGATCAAGGCGTAGAGACACGATGGAGATTCGACGAGAAAATAAATTGCGACATCGAGTCACCCTTGTTCCCATGGCAATTAATTGTTTCTTTTTCTCTTTTCCTTCTTCCCCATCCATTCCCTAAAGTACGATTCGCTACGTTTTCCGACTGATGTATGAAAATTATGCGCATACAGAATATACGATACCAGGGATGCTGCTTCAAATTATCATTTCCTATTATAGTGACGTATTGTTTATCAATGACGTTTTACTGGCATTCAATAACAATTTCAGGAGCTGTCTCATTCGATTGGTATTTTATTTTTAGGTTACACTCGTCATTCAATGGGGTAGACTACTATTGGCTGAAAAAAAATATATAAAAAATCAGTAACGTTCTATAAATGTTTTATTTTTATAAAATACAACGCTCACATTATTGTTGTATTTCCATGAAAATATTAACAGTCTGCCGCCACGTAGCGCTGTAGCGTAACGATGTAATATATTTTTAATTCTACTCGTGTCCAGGAAAATAGCTTCTGTAAAATGAGAACAAGTAGCCGCCATGTCGAAAGTAATTATACGATATGGTGAGTGGGACTTTTCCTACCTGTGCAACCCTGACTCTGTGAATTTGTCAGAGTAGAGTGAGTTAGTGAGAGAAACCCCAAGACCAGGACCAAGACCAGGAACAAGACCAAGTATCACGTGCCAAATACCCCAGGTACCGAGACCGAGAAAGAGGGCAGGGGCGGCAGGGGATAGAAGAGAAAAAGGGAGACTAAAGAATCCGAAGCAGACGCTGTGCGCTGGCCTTGTAATTTTAATCCTACGGGACACGTGCACGTCTACGGACAACGAGTCGAAAGTGATGTAGCACGAGGGAATTTCTCGTATAAAATTCTCACCCCTTTTACATATTACACATGAAAATTCCAACGGGAAGATATGTATATTAGGATCGATTTAAATGGCGCCAGCAATTTACGGGTGGTCGAAATTTTACCGAGTGCCCAGGTGCACTATCGTGTTATATCCAATATCAAATCCGATTGATCTCAACAATTCGATTTTATTCATTTGCGCTAACGAAGTTCACGCTTTTCTCTCTCTTTTCTCGTAAATTAATTTTTTTCCTCTTTTCATTCCACGCATCTTTTTTTTTCACTCGCTTCCTTCTTCGCCAATGACGCTCAAGCACTGCACTGACTCATTCCGTACCAGCGACGCGACACAAAGGTCTAACAACTGCATGGTAGAATAAAGGACTGTTTGTGACGTTTTATGTAGACGCGCATGCGCAATGACTGTGTAGCTACTTGAAAAAAATATCATGTAGTCTGTATGTGACAGTAGTGTAGAATAGACAGCGATGAGAGAATGCAATTAGCAAGAGACAAAGGAGATTCATCCCTTCTACGTTTCCCCTCGTGCTTTACGGTATACACGTATATATACACAATATATTCCGTATACACGATTTATACCATATATCGCTCACGGGTTTCGTACCATGCCTGTCGTTCGTTTTGCGGAAACCGGAAATGTCGGACTACTGACCCACGTAGTACTGGTAACTGCCTGCATGCCTGTTTCCTGGCTCACTTCAATCCATTTACCGAACGAAATAGCCTACAGGTGTTCGGTAAGTATGCTAAAACGAAATCGCCATTGGAATTTTTAAAATATGTTCCGATTAAGTATTTAATAAAAAAAGTACAAATAACATACTTATGCAATCGACGTCATGTGAATTTTTGTAAGGAATCTTTTTTTACATTGAAATATCCTGTACTTGTTTTTTTCTTTCTTTCGCTCGTACTACTCTATCCTGGCTTATACTGTCTCGAGCTTATTATTATATTATGGTATATTAGTATATTATCGAATTATGGCGTTCTGGAAACGTATTTTGCTGGTCACATAAAGCCACTCGGTTTACCATGTATATACACGCAGTCACGCACAAGCGACAAGAGGTTTCCGCCATTTTCCTGTGGCTCCCATGACGACTACGAAAACTTCAGGTTACTCTGTTGCTAATATATCCATAGAGTTGTACTGGTGGAATGTAGGCAGATGTAGGGTTCCAGTACGTGGGAATGAGCATGTAATTTACTCAGTGTCGCTGCCATTAGAAACTACCTTGTTGTACGTACTACGGTATGTTGAGAAATTCAATCTAATGAAAATCCAGAAGAGAATTACTATACCTAGTGTTTTTCCAAGTTTCCGTAAGTACTCCAAAATTTTATAAACTTTTGTCTACGTGTTCCGAGAGACTGATAAAATTTTACCATCAACCCTCTTCCCTCTCGCCCAGTTCGTTTCTACGATTCAGACCGTTCACAGCCATTTTGTATTCAACCAGGTGAGTCGGACTGAAATTTGTGTACGACTTGAAATTCAAGCTTCAATCTAAATTTCCAAGTACCATATGTGTCTACGCGTTTACCATTGTTCGCTGGACTGCGGTATAAATTCAGAGTTAGAAATTTTCTGTCGTCAGACAAAAAAAAAGGGCAAACCGTCGTGACGTCATATTGAACCCGTCTCGAAGCCACCAGACGTTACTCCATTTTATTTCTCGCAAAAATATCAGGGATCCTATTTCCACCTCGTCGTTACTTTATCCGATGTGACGCCACCTCGTGTCAGATAATTCACGCCCAACAATACAACGTCCGATGCGTAAAATCTCAAAGAATGGCTACAGCGCCACCCTGGACGTCCTAAATGGATAAAAGCCACGACGCCATTGTCTGGAGGCATCCAGCCGGCAATGACAGAACGTACCAACATCCACGAACGAGACAATATCGTATCGTGGAAAATTCTTGGCCTTTTTTTTTTCTTCCCTTTCTCCGATCACTTTCTTTTCGCTCTCACTCATCCCCTCGCTCTTCGCTTCCTTGACGAATAAAACGTCCGTCCCGTTTCCGCAGTCGCGGTTAGTTTCTCGAGACTCGATTTTTGTCTGCCCTGCTTTTTTTGCCAGTATCAATCCTTTACCTTCTGTCGCGCGAGGGTGAACTTGATAGATGCAATTCATTTGTCATGGCACGCAAGTAGTGTCGGGGCTGTCCCGTTATCAGCCAGAGAGCTTGGAAACGCATAATTTTCAGTCTCAGTCACGTAGAGGCGAGAGGTTAAGTTGGCTGTGGGTAATATCGGCAAAAAATATGATGCAAGCAGTGAACAGTGATAATTATTAAAGAGAAAAAATCCGAAGAGGTTAGGTTATAGTCAGTCGGATCTAGCTGTGAAAAATATTTGTATCGTTAATCCAAACGCGGCAGGTTGTGACAGGCGAGAGAATAAGTTGGCAGAATATATACACATTATTATGTACCAAGGACTGTCCTACCTGGTAAACGTTAACGGCCGGCATTTAGACGACGTTTAGGTTACTGCCTACCTCCAGAATATGGCTCCTGGCTTGTACACGACACGTAAACTCCATTATCGTCGAATGGCCGAGGTTGCACGCTCTGCTCGTGGTCAGACTGACTTTGGCTGTTGTGGTTCATTTAATCGTCATCGATAATATCATTCCTCGTGCGACACTGGAAGTTGATGGGAAGGTACTGCGGTTGGCAAAATTGGCGAAGGGATATTACGCGGCGACGGATGAACGTTAAGCCTGATTCACACTGTACTGACCATTGGAAGCAGAAACTACAAGCAAACTCCATTAACCCTTAGTGACGTCAAATCAGCACACCGTGTAAATGCCTTGTTTGTGCTTCAATTTACATAGCTGCTTGTACTCCAGGTGCTGACACAATAGCCATGGCTGTATCTTACGTCTTGATTGAAAATAGTTGTTTTTTATTTAGGTAATACGAAGCCATTTTTATTTTCACTATTTTCACTGACTTCTATTTCATTTATACGAGCGGACTTTGACTCTAACCTAGAAAATTTTTCTTTCTTTTACAGGCACAGGCATTTGTCAACGAAGCTGAAGGAGGTTGGTACTATCAGTTAATTGCGGAATGTTTCATTAATCACGAATTCCTATAGAATGTTTCGATAAGGGTAACTAGATAGAGTTTCAAGAGTCTCGCTTATGTATACAGCTCGCTCGAACTGTACTGCCTGCATAGCAAATTAGTATAATTAATTAAGTGAGGTTAACCGTGAAGGTTAACTATTTTATATCGATAATTATATCTTTTCACTGCAAGTTTTTACCACGCCAATCACTGTATTCCACTATAGTCCATTAGACATAATTATTTCAAGTTTCCATTAATAGACCATACTGAACTATCCCGTAAGCATCGGTACACATTTTCCTCACCCTCTACATTCCACAATCTAGTATAGATCCGAGCTTACTAGTATTCTATCGGTACACAGCAGACACTAATGCCGAACTAGGAACAGCCAATGTATATGTAAAATGGAAACACAATTCCTACACAGGGAAGCATCATGTTGGAGGAGGAATAACCGAACCGGAAATTTCCGTGCCTCCACTAGCTTCCGGTACTGAACTTGCTTGATAGAATCGCCTAATCTTACTAAGCATAGTTACGAAGAGTTAACGTCAGGTTAGTCAAATAGTTATACGCATATCTATATACGCATAGTTTCTGCCGTAAACGTATATACATCATAAGACTATAAATTGCGCTGTAAAATTGTCTTTTATGAATTCAATCTATTAAACGAGACGTACAATTCATTTTACGTGACGTGCGCAACAAATTGTTGAAACCCCTCGTAAATTATATGCCTCGTCCTGGGGTGTACTGAGTGCACCCAGAACATTGCTGTTCTATACCCTGTTCGCCCTGTTCACAGAGAGTTTATATCGAGGGCCTATCTATAGTCTCCATAGTCATTGCCTTTGAGCCTGTCTTCTATTACCATACGAGCGCTGCGTAAACCGCTTCTATATTTGAACAGTGCATAATTTCAGCAGTCTAATTGTAATTTTCCATCAAGTAGCCTACGTTGGTACGTGTACGGTATACATATATACATATACATTGTATTGTTTGTAATGGCACGTAACAATGGCGATAAAGGTTTAATTTCTATTGAAATTAGTCACCGTCGTTTGGATCGGTGGCTAATTCGCTATGCCGGTAAGGTAGAGCTCGTTTTTATCGGGCGTACCTCGGGAGAAATCGCTGGTGATATATTCAAGCGTCCCTATCGGTACATCGTTTCTCGCGGCGGTATAATTAAAGGAGTCGGATAGATTAGGGGGATCCATGGCAGAGCCTCCGGGATATTAACTAGAAGGTAAGGGAAGCTGCGCTAGAGGGATGTTGGTAGAGATCAGAGTGGAAAAGGGTGAGTGCTCACAGTCTGTCACTGATAGGACCCTCTTTATTTATCGGAAGTCCGGATTGACAAAGTGCTGCGCCGAAGAAGAAAGAGCGAAAGTCGACGAATTCGTAACGATGGAATTCCGTGGGAGGAGGTCGGGGGGAAGGGTTGATTATCAAAGAAGGGTACGAAGGAAGGAAGGAACGAAGAAACGGGCACCCTAATCTCACCACTACTTGCCTACCCTTACTCTAGGCACTGCAAACCACTTTCATCCCTTCTTCGTTTCTGCACGACTCACCCCCTGCGGATATATTCTTGGGAGAAACTTAAATAGCAGCATTCAATTCTGTCATCGGTACGTACTACCCTTAGTCCTTTGTTCTTACCTTGTAATCGATTCCAACTGGAGTGAGGTTAGGGGACGTGGAAGGTGGTGAAAAATTTTTTGGAAAAAATAATATTGAACCTCTCCCTTAGCTACCCTCATACTTTTTTTGTAAATGACCATCCCTCGGAAAGAACAAGAAATAGAATTCTTCCCGCGGACGCTTCCAGCAAACTCAATTGATCCTTAGGGCGCGTTCGAATGTCGACTGCACCGAAAAAATTCCCTACGACATGCCCTTGTCAGCCGTGTTAAATGTAATACGTGAACGTTGCCGCAACACGACTTAAAAGTTCAGCCCGAAGATATTTCATTGAGATCTGGTATGCTGATATTCGCGAGTGAGGAACTCACCAGTATTGTTGCGGCTTTTAGCACGAGGCACATATTGCCAAAGTTTCGAGCCAAGTCGTGGCATTTTCCTGGCTGTGGCGGTTAAACTTTTTGATTTAAAATGGCCGACGAAATATCACCGAGTATAACGCAACCGTGACGTACCACCTTCCAATGGTACAGCCATCTTTTTTTATCCAACTAACCTCAATACCGTCTCGATACACGTACTCCATAATAGCTCGGGGCTAAATTCGTGCCTCTTCGTTACCAATAGTTTCCGCCGTCCGTATCGACGGAACGTAATTGTACCACCTTTTATCTTTATCCGTCGCTACTATTTTTCCACTATCCCTTGCTGCAGGGAGGGTCAATCCTATCTTTCATACCAATACTTCTTTTTTTTATTTTTAAAATAACCAATCGCAAGAGTCTCTTCGTGCCAGAGGGATGAAACTTTGCAGCCGTCAGAACTCGTCTAATTCGGTGCTAACGGCAGATCAGCCCGTAAACTAGTTAGGGAGTTGGTAGCCCTGGCGCCTACGTCGCTCTAGCACATTACCCCAAGTCATTAAACTACCAGCCCGTCCTGACTGATCTACCTGCGTGTTAACCCTATTAAATCAGTTTCTTCCGTGATGTCTTCCGAAGCGTTAACCTCCGTCGACAGAAATTTTTTCAGAAAAATTCCAACTCCCCCGTCCCTCTCCAGAATTTTTTTAAGCTGTACTTACCAGTGCGAATTTGAACAGAAGTGCAGGCTGGCGGATACACAGGATTGAATTTCAGCTTCGTTCACAGGAACACACGCTGATATTTCCCACTTAATTTAGAGCTAGTCGGATGTTTACATTTCTTGGTATCTGCCCTCTATTGATTCGTATACCTATATCTATATAACTTAGTATAGATAGTAGGTTAGTACTTGGGGATTGAACATGGCATGGATTAATTACGCCTATTAGGTGATTCAGAACAATGAAACCGCGTATGAGGGATGCTGGATTTAGGGGAGGCGTCGAATAAGCCGTTAAAGCCCCAACGACAGTTGTCCCTGTAGAATCCATTGGAATTAACGGATCTTCCGACGAATTCGAATCGGGGGATTCCCCGGTTTTCGGGTATATACACCATTAGCTTGGTTTTACGGAATGAGCGAATTTTAACTATATCTATGTACATAGGTGTATATATTGACGTACCATTATATATACTAGAGTATACCTGCGCGTAGGTTTATTGTAGAGACACATGGTAGATAATACTGCGAAAGTAAAGTGGTGGAATTTAATGGACGTAATGGCGTACACAAAAGGGAAGCCAAGTCGCTGACGCGAAACACGATTGCGGAACGGACCTGCAGAAGCACAAGGACGGTACGCAACGCGGCGGCAAACGTTGCGCGACGTGTTTCTGGTGCGGAAGATTTGTAGAGGCATTAGTGGCTGGCTGAGTCTCTTCGTGCCCTTTCTACTTTTACTTGTTTCTTTTTCTTTCGCTATTACTACAAATATATATATATTTATACGTACGTATGCCATCATCCTGTCCCTCGTGCTCTTTTTTCAGACACACCACGTATACCATCTTTATCCTACTTTTTTACATCTTCCACTTTCTTCTCTTTTCCTGGCTTCCTCTCAACTCCTCCGTTCCCCGATCTTCCACTTCTTTCGCGCGTCTTACGAATCCCGCACGCGAGTCTTGGTCGATCTTTCTTTTCATCGACGTAAAAAGAAAAACGGAAGTGGAGAAAAAATGGAGAAAAATTCCCACGGTTAGGGTTAAATAATTGCCTTGAAGTGAGACCAAAAAAATCTTGCCATAAGGGGGGAAAAAAACAGCTCAAACCGCCTTCTTTCTTACGTCACTCTAAACGGCGTTGAAACGTTTCCTAAGTATATTTCATTCTTGACAGTTGGACAAATTTATCTCGGCTTTTTTTTCACTCGGGATATATTCGCGTATCTACAGAAAGGCAAGGTCCAGGGCGATTAGGATTGCTGGCTGAACTTTCTATCGCGATTTAATTTAATGCACTGGCGTAGGACCGTCGATTTGATCAAATTACTGGAGGACGATTGGACTGCAGTTGTTTACAAGTAGACGACAGCCTAGCAATAGTCGCGTCCTCGAGGTGTTACGGGGGTTTTAGGTTAGGTTGTATAGAATCGGAAGGATAGAGAGAGAAACGCTGGAAACTACCTTGTTGTTGAGGTAGTAGAATACGAGGGGTTAGGTTGGCAGCACTGGCTGTGGTGGGCCATTGTCTTCACCGTCTCAAAGTAAGTGTTCCTCTTGAGGATGCTTGGAGCCAGTGTAAGTGCTGCTAGGCGTCGTTTCCTACCAACCCCTCACAGCTTGAACCGGTATCCCCAGCACCTCTAGTATTTCAACCCCTCTCCCCCAACCAGTCCCCCTTTTCCACCCCTTTTACAGGCTAACGGCATAAGGTCTCCTAGTCCCGGAATTAGGGAAGCTAATTTCAACCCTTATACCTACCTCGGAACACCCTATATAGGTAGATTCACAAGAGCATTAATTCTTCCTTCCCAACAACCCTTACGGGGAAACTACCCTTTAATCATATAGATATATACCTCTCTTTAATTTAATATATGTGTATAGTCTTTAATGGAGCCCATTTTTATATTTTAATAATTATTAATTCGATCATCGATTTATATTTATTTATTATACAAATAATTTTTATATTTTACCCACCCCCTCCTACCCACAATCTTTCAATGGTTCCGTTCGATCTTCACACTTTCTAATGTTATGAATATTTTTTATTTATTTAATTTAATAGACACTGCAGCTACATTCAGTATGTTAATGGGGTCTGATTAACAATCCATGTGGTAATTATCTCTCGGTTGGCTGTTTTCGATAAAAGCCCTTATTGTCTGCTGTAATGCCTAAATACATATAACGTGACTGGTCCGCGATGGATATACTGTAAATGCATATATGCTTCGGTTACTGCTAGACTAAAATTACTAGAATTCACTAGTCGTTAGGTACAGCCCTATACAGTGCAATCAGTTTTATAGGCACCTGTTAAGCTCAATCGCTGATTATCAGATGCATAGGGTAACGTGAAATTATTGCAATTAATTAATCGTATTACGATTCATTTTTTCACCATGCGATTTTATATACAGAATTCTTCTATGAATTTAGTACACTGGTTTATTCATACAGCTTGGAGGGTTGATGGAGCGATTAATCGAATTTTTGTGTAATTTAATTTTTATTACTTTTTATTATTCTCATCACATTAAGGTCGCGAGGTATCATGGCGAATTTTCAATATCACGGCTTAAGGAGCTACGATTCGTTTCTATGAGCGGTTTCGACTAATAGAATTGTTCCTGGTGTTGGGGGTTGGGGTCGATAGGGTGGTTGCGGGAGCAGGGGATGGTTCTCGTTAAAAGTCTATCTTACACCATGAAACTAAATTCAGTTCCAATAGTCTAGTCGAATTGGAAAGCTCTCAGGGTTGGTCGTTGAACGTTAAGGGTGAAGTTTAGCCTTAAATTTCGCGAAATGACCAAGTTCCTTAGCGGATGGTTGTATCCCTGTGTATTTTACGGGGGATGAATAAAAGGGATTTTAGCCTTGTGCTTTATGGGTTTAGCTACAGAATTTCATCCCCTTGCTCGGGAGGGGGAGTGGGGGGGAGTCAGGGGTCCACCTCTTGAAATTTGTCTCTCAAAACCTGCAAAATGTTCTACCGTTTCCTTCTCTTGCTACCCTTATTTCCTGTTACTTCCTTCCTTCCCCCATCTTGGCCGAAGCTCATCCCTTACTTGGCGAATCCACCCCCTTTGCGAGTCTCTTGCCGTAAAATGTTGCCACGACGTAAACTACTTGATTAGTGTCTTAATTAATTTAGTCGGAAGTATACGCCGCCTTAAGCGCGAGAGACGCCTGGCGTCGTGGCGTCTATCACGCCAACGCACACGAGGAAAGAATTTCAGGCGAGAATACAGTCGAAAATGTGAGTCCTCGAAAGGATGTGATTTTCGAAGTAAAAAATTTGTCAAATTTCGAATATCCGGGGTGAGCTAATTAAAAATCTGACACTCGCTTAGTCTCTTAATGAATTTTTCTTTCATTTTTTTTTGTCGAAGCGCACTCTCGGATCTTTTAAAAAACGTCAGTGACAATTTTCAGACTTTTCATTCGCGCGATATACTATCCACCTTTTACGTCCAAGAGTACAGAGATACGTTGTTCAAACGCAGAGAGAGAATATCTTGGGTAATCACTTTCATCCTTTTTTTCGCGTATGTATATATATTTATTATGTATATAAATAATACATCGCCATTTCTTGTTTACTTCGATCACTACAAAATCGCATCCCAGCATCATACGAGGAATTCCGGTTTTTCCCCCTTCTACATTGTTTCCGCCCCCCTTCACTTACAGTGCTGCCAATCCCATTGCGTCAGACCATCTTGAAGAATTCATCAAGGCACCGTCGACGCCCGACTAAAGGCAGACACTCATCGTCGAGAACTCCGACAGGGTTGGGGAGGCCGAGGAAATACGCCTGTCGTAAAAACTAATAGATACTCGTCATATCTTTTTACATGGATGCCGCCTAGCGAAAAAGAGAGATGGAGAAAGAGAGACAGAAAGTTTCATTAATTCCAGATAGACAGAGAAGTATAACGAACGTGATGGTAGACGTGGGGGTGTAACAGCTAAAAACACAAGGTAAAATAAAAAGGTCGAGAAAGGTAAAAGAGAAAGAAATAAAGCAGAAAAAACAGGTCAAATTGTTATTTTCCGCAGCGCCTTACGGCACTTTTTGCAACTAGCCCGGGTTATCCGGCCCTGGTAATTCTCATCTCTCCCACACTTCCAAGGACGCTCATCGCCTTCCACCTGCTACCCTTTTCCTTGAGTCGCCAGGAGAAGCTGTCCAACTTGTTCTTCCCTTCTATTACCGTCTATACGTTAGCCCAAGGGGCGTAGGACTCTCTAAGAAAGCAGGGCCGTAGTATAAGGGTGTTTGATGAGAGAGCACGTGGTACAGGAACGTTAATTGTTTCAGGAACGTTAAGAAACTTTTACAAGGTTTGCACATTCTTACAAAACTTTCTTAAGAGCGAATCTAGCCGATATAGCCTGCCCACCTTGTCCCACGACTTCCATTTATACCGACTTCCTAACCTCACCTTAAAGCTCCAAAGGAAACGCAAAAAAACGAAGCGACGGGATTCCATTGCGTCGTTCGGAACTTACTTAAAGTCCTACTGCCACAGTTCTCTTCAATTCACAATTAACTGTCACGAGTATCTTGAAAACGACAGGATACAAAAATTTTACAAAAAAAAAAGTACAACAAAAAATAGTAGACGTGGAATTCGTTAATAGAATCGACCTTACAGCTTGGTAATTTCAGTTAACAGTATCCGTATATAATACACAAAACTTTATATCCTCTGTATCATATGTCTGTATGTATATATTTTTATTTTTTACCTAACTACACAGAGATCCTCGTTGGAAAAACTTCTGGCAATAAAAACCGGCTGCTCTGACAATAGCGAACGGCTGTTTTAAAGCGTCGCGCTCCGAGGACTCGGACGACTCCTCATTCCCTTCACTCTTAGTCACAACACGATACTTCAGTCCGGAGGATTAACCATGGCGTCAGAACGAATACAAGCAGTGTTATTAAAACCGGGGTAAATATATTTGAATACATTTGTCCAGAGACGATGAGCTGGTTGGGATGCATGAGCGAGTAGCGCTCTCTTGACACTCTCTGTTCTTAGGTTATGTCGTAGCTATCTAATATATATACATGTCTATCCAGGATCCTATTCAGTCCCCAAGGGATTCGCTTTTCTCAATACTGATAGTAAGAGGCCGCCAGGACGGTAGTGATGGGAAACGGAAGTTGGTATGGGATAGGAGACAGGAGTCTCATCACCTCGACACTCTACTTCCACTTCTCACACCTTGACGCCAACATCTATTCCGGCTTCCTGGCATCGCAGTGTCCCGGATAGACCATCCTGGTAACATCTAGCTGTAACCCATCCGAAGCAGCCACGTCTGTATTAAAAGTTTCCAATATGAGGGCGGTTCGATGCTCTTCTACAGGGAGATTTAAAGAAATTACGTTCTTGTCGATTCCTTTTGAAACTCCCTGGATCTGTGGATATTAAGTATGCCTTGGTTATATATATACGTATACGCGTCTACTCTATTCAAAATAAATCTAGATGGCTGCTAGAAGGATTTATAGGTAACGATTAGGTACCTCTTAGGGTCGCATGATTTGTTCAGGATTGGTGGGGAATGGATTGACTGACTGGAGCCTTGTGTAAATTCGAAATGGTCTCTCCTTGCGTATTTTCACTCGGTGCAACTCCCTGATACCGTCTAGACAGTGTATCCCCATGGGACGGGGCTTTTCATTATCCGGGGTAAAAGGGGCAAGATGAAGCGCCATATTGGCTGCTAATACAAACGAGTCAACATCCGGCTCTACTTGGATGGAGTCAACAAGCCTCTTCTTACTTTCTACTTGTTCCTCTTAATGAAGGAAATGAGAGAAAGAAAAATTACGGTTTTATTGCCACTGAGCAATTGTACTTTTCTATCTCATGCTATATACAGAGTTTTAATCATATCTTTTTTCCTCTTTCTCTCTTTTTAATATTAACTCTGATACCTTACAGCGTAGCCTTACTGGATACAATAACATAGGTCACCGATAAGGATTGACTGAGGTACTCAGGAACGATTTGTACTGGGATACTTGTTGGATTGAATATTTTTTGGGGATCATTGTGATTGTGATTATATAGATTGATTAAGAAAATTTAATTATTAAAGAATAAACGGTACCTTTATTATACATCGATATGAAAAGAAACACTCTAAAATATATCTTAAGATTAGATTGCTAATTAAATCCTATAGGATGCCCCAACGTCCAATGCAACGTTCGTATATCCTAAGTTCTACGTATGTCGTATTTATATACTTTATACATATATGTGGCAACATATACGTATATATAAAGATGGTAACTAATAGTCTAACTTAATTTACACAACTGACACCACACTGGAATTATATTTACACGCGCGAGATACAAGGAGCTTAATTAATCTTTCCCTCCTGCTGACGCACCACCGCCATTTTACCAACGAGCCCTTTGGTGCTCGTGTCGGTATACGCAACAGGAAAAACACGCACCAGTTTAAGACCTCAGACATCGGTACAACCTTAGCTCGAATCTCTAAAGATCATCATGAAGAATTAAAAGGGAAAGCCAATCCCTTCTTGGCTGTCACTCTTATCATCAAGCATCATATACAATTGAAACTTCCACTGGGCGTCCTGATTGTTCGTCGTCGTATCAGTTTCCGCCATTAGGGACTTCCCAAACGTATGCGCCATACTCAGTTTCCCCACTGACACTCGATTCCACTTCACTCCAGATTACCGGCAAATTAATTATGCCCTGGATCCCGTGACGTCCTGGTGCCGATCATCGTTGGCGCAATGTAGTCCCAGCGTGTGCGGGACTTATCAAACGTCCCGGTAGGATCTACAAGGAGGTGGTGGTCCGCTCCAGATACCGTTCTCACGACAGGTTGGCTTCTTCACAGGCTCCAAGGGCGTGACGTATCCTGGTGAACATGTGACCTGTATATTGTCACCGGGCTTGTACCAGAACTTGAGAGGTGCTATCCTGCCATGAGGTGGATCACCAGGATAAGGACATCTCACCTCGCCTGAAAGCATCAAAACAAGAACTGATACCAAGCAGCACACTTCCGGCACCGTATGAGTCTCGACGTCGGCTTAATCCAACCTGGAGGCAAACGAACTGGATAAAGGGATGGCATTACACGTCTGCTACTCGCGTTTTCCTGGGTTTTAAGCTGATCTCGCGTGCTTTTACTCTTTCGCCTTCCTTTAACCTTTACTCTGTGTCTAGAAGTTCCTAGACGCGCTCGCATACGTGTACCCGGACGTGGTATCCATTCTCCACCTAGTGAAGTAGGGATTTACCAGTAGCATCCCTCCTCGCGTATACCTATATACCTGGTGAAAGGATTTGTCGAGTCAACAAAATCTGTTTCCTCGCTTGGGTACATAGCATCTTCGGTTCAACGAATACGGCATCATCTTTAGGATAAGCCACGCGCGAAGCTTCCCCTCGTTCGCCCCAGGAGTCAAAATACCTAACCTGGAACTCTAAGGTTTCAAACAACCGTTTGGATCCAACCTGGGGTTGGTTAAATGTATACCCGTCAAGGTTCTATTTTGGATACTCACAAACTGGGGGTTGATGCGACCACGTGCCATTCTCTGTGCAGATTATGGAAGCCTCGCCGAGGAGCTGATGACCTGGTAGACAGGCGAATCTCACCAGCGCGCCTACCTTGTGTCCACGTCCGCGTTTCTTACCGGAAGCTCGCTCGTGCTCGACGATCTGACCACTTCTTGGCGCCGAGGGTGGTGCACACGTGATCTCTGGGAATGGACCAATGACATTTTTCAGGTTAAATAAACCAAAGAGAAATAATGTGTAATATCGTTGAGATTCAAAAACTCTGACAGTTCCTATAGACGTAATGTATTTGTTTCAGTAGTTTCGCAAGAGTCCTTTCCTTCGAATGGCGTCGATACGATTCCTCGAATGTCCCCCGGGTCCAATGGAACGTCGTATACCCAGTCTGCTGAACGAAGCTGGTGTAAAGGTGGAAGTTGGTTGGAAATGCCGGCTTAAAGTTCTCTTCGCTTATTTGCAGAGCGTAGCGCTAAAGGATTGCCTAACTTATATAGGATTGTATTTTTCACCGGTAAACTTTTCCTTATTCATTAGCCAGCGAAGGGATGGTTACGGGGAAGGGTGTGATCCACCCCCCCCCCCCGTCAAGACCAGGAGGGGATGTAGGAGAATACGAGAATAGAGACGCCGTTTACGGAATGCTTGCCTCCGGTGTACAGAGTGGTATAATCAATAGGCTGCTATTTGTAATTACTAGTGTTTTCGCCTTTGGGGTTGAACGACCCCTTCTTCCGTTTACTTCCATCTCGCTGTTTCTCATTCACCTCCTGGTGCAGGAACGCTGGCAGAGTCGGCAGAAGACAGTCGCCAAAGCTTTCAAATGACCAAGCACGACTGAAGTCAATCGAAATTGTCCTTATCTTTCAATATTACCAACCCTTTCTATTGTATCCTTTTACTACCCTTACTTCCTACCACCACGTCTAACCTGGACTTGGCGTTTACTTTACCTTTCCTCGGTCTTCTACTTACTGCCTTTAATATGGCGCCACCCTACCACCTTTTCACCGGCTCTTTCATTATTGTTATAATACAAAGGGGTTTCATAAACGCGTCAGAGTAACAAGAAGTGGCTGACTTCACGTAGGATAGTCAACCCCCTCTTCCCATATTCTTTCTGTATATAGATTCTCTATGGCCTCGAAGTCGACCATTGTCGAGAATGTCGGCTGTATTGCAATTAATATGTAGTAGCGAATATAATTTTGGAATTCTTCCAGATCATCCATCGACTACAGCTCATTATTAGTCAAGATTATATCTAGTTGGATCTACCCTCTAGTACACGGTACTCAAATACACTATCAGTCTCTCCTGTGAAATTAACCCTCCGACTGCTTCTCCTATTCCATCGTGGCTTCTTACGTATTCAAGAATTTCATTAGCCAGACGTGCAGGCGCACCCATAGAATACGATCTGAAACGACGTCTGGTACTATCCATGGTTTAAAACTGACTCCTGCCAGACAGCGTTAAAGTCCCTTAAAATTACAATGTTACATCCAAGACAAATAACTATGTAATATTTCCAATAAGAAAGTTCAACGAGCAGTAACAAATTAGTTAATTAGCCTGCCGAGTTTTAATCAGCTGTCGTTAATCGTTCTCACGTTCCTTATTTGGGTAAACGTAGAGGCTATTACCAGACCCTGCAGATTTTATTAGCCAGAGTATAAAGTTAACTCCGGAAGGCCGATCGAGCCGCTTTTAAAAAGTTTCTTCGTTTACGACCTGCCTGTAACTGTAACTCTCTGACCACCCTAGGGGTTAATGTAACCTAACCAAACCCGCCCCCAACGCAACCACCCTAGCAAGCTTCGCTCCAGTGAAAATGACATAAGAAATCTAAACTAAATATATATACATATATCCTGACAGGTGATAAAATCACGTTGACTCCATCCACTGCTCCCAGACTCTTAGGAACAGAGGGTTGCGCCCAAAATCGAGGGTGGAACACTGGCTATGCACGGGGCTTAGGATGTGGCTAGCTTGCGGCATACCAGAGGAGTCGTCGGCCGATGATCCTTCCCATCCACTTCTACAGCTACACCCCTTGAGGCTTCAGGACTTCGACTAACTTTCACCACCTCATACTCATCGAGGAAGTTAGGAAAGTTTCCGATTGTAATGAACCAATTCCGTTCCATCCACTACCTTGGTTTGTTCCTCTCCCGTTCATCCCCCATGTGCTTCTCTGACGTACTCCAGACCCTCGGTACTATTCCAACAGTACCTCTACATGCTGAACACACAGTTTATTTTAACAGTGAAGATGCCGCTGTGATGTACGAGGTAGGACGGCCGAGTTTTTAACAATTTCACACAATCGACTGGTCTTCCACGCTGCTTACCAATAAATTTAAAATGTTGTATGGCGAGTGTGAAAATATTACCAATGGATATACACACCCGAACACGTTGGCATGGTACCATTCCATGTGCCATCGCCGTCGCATCTGATGCTCTGCGCTCCGCTGAGTCTGTGTCCCCACATACAGGCAAAGACAACCCTACCGCCATAGCTGTTGTTGTGCTCGAGAAGTTGTAGCTTCACGTTGGCAGGCTTGACCTCAGGGCAGAGTATGGCTACGCATTGTGGTACCTTGGCTGACCATTGTCCTGAAAAATGAGTATGGATCCTTGTGAACTGTTGCAATATTATATTTTTTTAAAATCATCCCATCCTCTTTGGCACTGGAAGACGAGAAAGTTGGCAGAAGTGGGTAAAGCGTAATTCTGAAAGGGACTTTGGATTAGATGATTTCAGATAAGGGCTGTTTGCCTTCATGGGACAAAGAACTGTTCAACCGGAGGGTAATAAAGGTAACTAGAGGAGACGATGAAGGTGGCGGAGATGGAAGTGGTGGAATAATAGGAGACCGGGTATCAACCGGTTCAATTAAGAAGAAACGAGACGGACCGGGAGGCATTTATTTTTGCGACTCGAACGGCGCGCGACAGTTTGCGAGATTAAAGTTAGAGTTGCAAAAACCGATGGTAATCTAGAGGAGCCGATGGTGGGGAAAACTTGAGTGGTAGAACCTTCCCCTCTTATTCACTCTTCTTCAGCATGCTCTACCTCTCTCTCTCTCTCTCCCTCGCTATAACCTCTGAACTCATCTCAGTGTGCTCGAGAATGAGCGCCATCTTCGAGACACCAATATCCATCCGAAGGAAAAGATCTGTCTTCGGGACGAAACTGATCCGCACTCCCGTATAATTAGAGCAGCAGCTACCTCGAGATTAAGTGACTCTATTTATACGGAAGCTGGTTCCAATTTCACAAGGGAGACTCTAGCATCTTTTACCTAACTAGAGAAGTTCACAATTTTTTTTATTAATTCGAATAAATTCATATTATCCTTATTTTCAATAATTATCACCTCAATGATAGCTCAATTTTATGATAAGGACTCACCATTATATTGACAGGTCATACTGGATACACCCTCTAACCTGTATCCCTCGGGACAGTCGAAAGTAGCACTCTGACCCATACGTGCACCCTCTATCTTGCCGATTAAGGGTGGCGTCAGTGTTGGCAAACTAGGACAGTGAACATCTGTAAAAGGATAAATGCCGCAAAGCGTGAGCCAGTATTGTCAAAAAGAGTTTCTTCTCGTTGTCCAGTAAGAAAAAATGAACGCCTCGTTAGCTAGAAACGTAATTAGCGTCGCGCTGGGAAATGAGAAGATTCCATGGAGTCGTCGGATTGCTGTTAGGAGCGTCGGAACGAGAAAGAGGATCAAAAGAGGCGTCGTATCGCGTCGCCATTTTAAATCTTTGAATCTTCAGTCGTATTCAAATAGAGCACTCGTGATTATTCGCTGACGATGAAAACAATTGGCGAAGGTTTGTCGTTTTTTTTTTTAAGGTTATGCAACACTCACCTAATACACGAACCCGTATAGAGTTAGTCAATCCTCTAGGTGTCGAACACGTGTAAATCCCTGAATCCTGTGTCTTCGCGTAGTATATCGACAAACGATATTTCCAATCTCTTTCCGAGGCAGCTATCGCCCATCCTGTACAAACAAAAATCCGCTACAAAAATATCCTGACATTCGTACCTCGTGTATGCGAATACAGGATATTATATTCCTTTCTCCTCAAAGAGAAATCGAGATACGAGAGAGAATCGAAATGGAATAAAGGCTCGATGAAATATACTCCTCGAGATATAAGCACGCACACTCCTCTGGGTAATAGACGATATTTACATACCGACGCGATATTAAATTCGCCATGACGGTTTAGCGCGGGAAATTCAAAAAAATTACCCTTTACCAACCTAAAAATACGTTCTTCAAAAAAGCACCATAACCTTAAACGTATTCGGTGTACTTGATGAACTTGTCACTTTAATTAATACCGAGATACATTTCCACGCGTAATCAATTCTGTTATCCCTTTCAGTAGGAATTGACGGTAAATAAGAATTTCGTAACGGTCGCCACACGAAATTCAGACCTAAAAACCTTCCCGTATTAATTGTCAAGGATTTCCGGTGAATAGTCCGTAAATCCCATTCGCGATAGTAACATAACCGGCAATAAAACAGAGTCCCAACAGATACCGACTGGACATTAATCTGCCAGGTACGTACGCAGCGTAACGTGAATGTTTCATCATGACGAGCAGCTGGATCGCCGCTACGCTATAACCTGTCTCATCCGATACGATAAATATCGCAGGGCTGTGGCTACCGGTTTGATTGAAGGTAATTCCAAACGCAGCCTCGTTCGCCTTTGATTATTCAATGTTCTCTATCGGATAAACGAGAGCCACCGTTAAACGTACCCACGATGCGCTTCTCTTTCGTCGCCTACGCATACTGGCAGCGCGCATGCGCGGTGCGCGCGAAGACGAAAAAAAAGAAAATGGCCAACAACTTATCTACACTCCGGAGAATAAAAACTTTTATTGAAACGTATATTGAAAACGGTCGCTCTGCGGTGAACGAGTGAAGAAATTTCTCGAAGATACTTGAGAGAGTTGCCCTGGTACTGGTTTAAGCAATATATGGCGGGATAAAGGTCGCGAAATACTAAAAAGTCAGCGAATACGTTCTGCGTACAAGAACTGTCTACAGATATACGAGGCTAATGCTCAGAGTCTGGTAAAATTGCTTCGATAATGGAAGGCACGGTTCTGCTGACACATGCGATCTCGAGACACTTTGGATGGAGAATTGTAAAAGAGGGAAAAGAATTAAGGTTATAAAAAATATATGAATAAGGAAATACAAATATTCCAAAGCTTTCTCACTCTCTGTGTAACGCTGTACTTGGAAAATGGGTAATGTGGCTGAATTTAGTAATTATAACACGGGATTCTGCTATGGGAGTTACTACCTCAGTATCTTCTCTGCTCTCTTTAAGGTGGTCACAGTGTGTACCATTGGCTTGCGCAATCCTCCAAGCGCATTTTACGTGTAGTAGCTGTGTATGTCGTCCTGCGTATTTATGAACTACATTTGTATTCATTCGCAGACTAATTACCATATAATGGGGTAGCCAGTCAGGTAGGTATTTAGATAGCTAGCTGGCCGCGATCGCAGCGCCTCTACCGGATAGGGAAAACTGTACATTGCAAGACGCTTCACGGCGGCCATTTACCGGTAGAAACCGACAACCACAAGGGTTACCCTCTTTACCTCTTTACCTATGTTGTTTCATTACCACCCTTGTGGCAGGAACCCTTATAGAATGTGCACTCCAGCATACTCTTTATACTGTCCTCGGTTCAGATCAAGGAAATATGAAAGGGACCAGTCTGGACTACCCAACCCTGTTTTAAGTTCTGCGTTTGGTTCGACCCTTTCACTGGTCACTTCATTTTGAAATTACAAGAGTCAACCGCGTTTTCACTCACCAGTTAAATATTGTCGAAAGGTAGATGTCCACGTCCACTCTGGGTTACCTAGTTTTCTGGCAAAGAGACACTCCAGGTGTAGGATACTTCCTGGGAATACTGCAAGGGCGCCGGAAGGGTCGACGGCTGCGGAACCAGCAGGCAATCCAAAAAGTATCGTTGGCGGTACGTCTTCTACAAGAAGATGGACACTGGTGGTTATGGTATAGGAATTTTTCAAAATTTTAACAACGTATTGTGCGAGTTTAAAAATTTCGAATTTTAATCCTGGGACAAAATTCAAACTGCACCCTCGATGTCTGCATACGTTACACGTATGAAAAATCCTGATAGTCACTCGCGGTAGCGTGTATACCAGTTCGTGCTATTCGCAGTGGGATATATATATATATATATATATATTTATCGGGGGTAGGTCACACCCCTATTTCACTGGTCAGACTCGTTGGGAAACCCGATTTTTTTTCCTGCGGTTTACTCATTTTGTTTTACCTCTTTACCTGTCCACCCTGTTTTTTATTTCCCAATTTTTTTTAACATCCATTCCTGTCGGTACGTCCTGCCTGGATTTTTAAGGCTCACCCTTGCATAGTTACTTTTTTTTAAAATTATTTTGTTTTTTCGCGGCTCGAGAAGCACCGTCCGAGTGGATGTTAACGCGTTGTCCAGAATACCAGGGTATGCTATTGCACCGTCCAAAAGCTCTACCTTTGGCCGGATATTTTGTGCGGTTAAAAAAAAAGGTAAAAATTATTATATAGATATATAGATCACCATCAGCGATCCACTAGGTGTTCTACCCTAGACCAGACCTGTACCTCATCAGGTTTGAGACGCAACCTAGTGTATAAATAGATGCACAGAGACCAGTCGTTGTATGTCCTCTTGAAAGTCTTAACCAAGCATAAAACCGTCGTGCAAAAATGTTATTGTGACTGTGGCGTGGCGTAAGACGTTTTCCCAGGTAGTAAAATCACAAAGAACGTCCTGACGCAGCCGGCTAGACGACTATCGGCGACCCCCCCGGGGGGAGACGCAGATATAGGTCTACCTCTAAGGAAGCCAACCTAGGTGTAGCAGAGGCGCGCGGACTACGTGGCTAGAAAATAAATCTAAGGAGGCCAAAGCACGGCAGCCAACGCCAGAGAATGCTTGTCTGCATTTCCAAGCATCCAACGTGGCAAGCTCCACCTTCTCCTTCCTCTCCTTTTCCTTATCCTCCTCTTCAACCTCCTCTCTCTCGACCATCCACATACATTTCCTACAGCGAGCCTCAGCCACGACTGAACCGTCGTTAAGTATTTCTTGGTTAAACTAGCACACAGTAGTACCACAAGTAGACGCCAGATGTCGCCAGCACGAATTTATCGTTCGCGGTCCCCCAATCGAAAAATCCAAAGTAGCACGCAACTGTCAAACCGCGAAGATTTTTAAACTTTCACAAAGTTCCTGGCGATCGAAGTGAAACGACCGGAAAGTAAACTGCAACGATAGGACCCAGTGAAGCCGCGAATAGAAGAAGACGCTTTTCGCCTAGCGGTTCACGACGTTCTCTCCCGTTCGAAACTTTACGAGACGGCTAATTAGAAATCCTGACTTCCGGAAGTACTCGTATCCGGAACTACCTCCTGTATCCGTAAAGGTGTGTACGTTGATAGCGATTACCGAAAGTCGAGTGCAACCCTCGAAAAACTTAACGGATAAACTTTTCCGCCACTGAGGCTTTTACGGACTCGACTCACGCCGTGAAAACGTACAGCAATATCGGCCCAAAGACTCGTTACATAACCTACAGTGCGTGAAACTCCACGGGCAAACTTTATATGAGAAAAATCGACGCGTGGTTAGAATCTTTGAAGATTACATTACTTTTACTTACCAGTGTAGTTGGATATGGCCGTTGTTGGAATACAAGTTGGCAGTGTACCGTTCCACACGCTGTTACGACAGTGCAGCACCGAGTCGCCTGTTAGCTTGTATCTTCCAAGTTCCCGACATCTCAGAGCTACTCGCTCGCCATGGGGCACCGTAATCTTATCCGCCTGAAACGTCACATCCACCTTTAAAAAAGTCCACGCCAAATGCCGTCTTCTTGAGATACGTCGCTTCCTGCGTATTTTCTTCCCGTATTTCCTTGGAAGGCAAAAATTCACTTAAGTCACGATTCTCAACGTATAGATAAATGTGTATACACGCATATATCACCGTGCGATAAGAAAACGCCTTTTACATCCCTCCAGCTGGCTTTGAGAAAAAGTTTTCAACGAAAACTCCCGAAAATTTCCGTCATACCTCGATACGCGTAACCACAAACACCAGCGTCTTCTTGCAATACAAAAGCGTCTTTGGGATACTTGACGTAAAAAGAAAAAAAAAAGACTTCGCTGTCGCGAGACGAATAATAACGTGCCAATAAAATGGCGGCAGAGGGTATGTAAATTTTATGAATTTTTTGAATAATATTTCTCCTTGCATAACTTCCTACAATTAACTAACGCAGCCGCATACTGTTTGTAAGTTTGACAGAAGCTTCGAGACTCGCGTAGCGTCGGGCGTCGTCGTCCTTTATCGAAATGAGAAAAGACAGTGTAAAAGAGACGCCTGAAACTTTGTAGTTACTCGGAACGTAATTTCCAGGTAAAATTTGCTTCTGGCAAATATGACGTCGCTAAGTCGTTTATACATACACATAAAAGAGTGTCAAGAATTATTTAATAAAAGAATTGACAAAATTCCAACGTACTCCCATCGTACCGACCTAAGATGGCCGTCTCTTTGATCGAGCCGTTCTCGAAAGATTTTACGAAGCTTTGACGTCCCACCCGTTATACGAGGCCCGTGCTTACAAGAAAGAAAGAAAAATGGGCGTTCTCAACGAAAAATATTCTCTCGAAATTTAAAACGACGCGATCCGTCGCCGCGTCACGTATTTCCCCTGCTTTCAGTCACTTGCACGCGAGAAGGACCAATCGACGAAAAAGCGTCGCTGACGAATATACCATAGAAATAAAAGAAAGCTGCGACAGGATTGTAACTGAGTGTCGCCAATAGGAACTCACTGCGACTTGTCGTTTCCTGAAGACTACCTACGACCGTTACACTTTTCTACGTTTCAACGTGGCTCCCTTAGCTATGTAACATCCGTATGTATCCTCAGTATTTACTCTATGTATATGTATATCCCAAAGGCCAGAGGCATGTACTACTCACGTCACGTGTGCTCCACGAGACGTAAAACCGTTTCTGGTATAAAATTGCAAAAATGAAGTTTCCAACGTTCGACTTTTCTGACTGACCGAACCGTACTCCCCGATGACTTCCGGTTCAAGCGATTTGCCTCCAACGGTTAGAGAAAAATGAACTAGAGTACCAACGTGAAATCGTATCAGCCAATCCGATAGCTTATTTCCATTTGTCTCTAAAAGAAAAAAACCCCCAAGCATACGCAGATACAAAACTCTGATCCTTGAAACTCTCGACTCTATCCAGCTTCCTAGAAACACAAGAGGGGGACGGAGAGCACGTGATCCGCAGGAAAGATTAAATTTTGAGTCCAAATAAATTTCTTTACGTATACGACAGTTGGCAACAGTGTAACAGCAAGGATGCTGCCTACGACAAAAGATCTGTCACGCTAATTCTTTAATCTTCTTCAAGAAAATCGTACCCAGTCTCAGCACGTATTTCTCGATTTGAATTTAACGTCGATATGAAAATGAGCCTATAGCTCAGGAGAAAAAAAAAGATTAATCCTTTTAGCGGGAAAAAGAAGAATACCGAAAAAGCCTCCGATGTCCACCCTCTACACCCTTCTTCCCAGGGAGATGTAAAACAACGTGACACGCACGACTGACTCCTTGCGTGATCCGATTGCGAGTACGATCTTTCTCGCGAGTCACTGAAAACTGTTCCCCATGAAAGACCCATTCGAATGTAAAGTAGAAGGGGGGAATATGGGAATTAAATGGTAAATACCTGCGGTGGACTAGTGGGTAATGCGCTCTGCCTAATGGATTGAAAGGAATAAGGTACAGATGAGTATGAGAGGAAAAGGGAGCTTATGGGTTCTGTTAAAACTGTTGGAGCTGCTGGAACGCTATATTATGGGGTTTGAGTATGGGGGGTGCGAGTTAAAGATGAACAGAAACGATTCGATGGGAGATGGGGTGGTTGGTCTTATTTGGTTACAAATTGGCCGCTAGCATTAACCCCAAGGAGAGGGGGGGGGTGAGATACCGACGAAGCAAACGATCACGTATTCGAAACAAGGGATGAAGGGGGATTACACCCCCGCGTATCCCGAAAATCGCCACAGGCTTACAATTAGCTTTAAAAAACTATGTTCAGAGACCCATATCTACACTGTATATTCGAACTGAAATTTTCACGAGATCCAGAATTTCCCCCAAAAAAGTTATTTTGAGGGTCAATCGATCGGATAAATGAAAAAAAAAATATTAATTCAATGTAAATTTTCGTAAAAGCTTCGTTTAACCAGGTACGCGTATTCGAATTTCCCGCCGACTCTCATATCATTATTATCGGTCTCGATTTTCATTTTCGATCAAATTTCCTCCAACGAAACGGAATACGCGTGGTCATTGTTCGTTAGAAAGTAAAATTTGATGCAGCCATTATAAGAAGATTTGTAAGATAACAGGATATTGATCTGACTGGATACACAAAGGGGAGGATGTATAATGGAAAAAAAAAGGAAGAAAAGTAAGTATGGTGAATCCCCGAGGACTACCCTGCCGCTTTCACCCCCCCACCGCCACCCCTCCATACACCAATCACTATCTTTCTATCCCTCACGTTCATTCACCAACTTGCTGTCTCTGACTTTCATCCCCCTCCCTCTCCAGCATCCCTAAGCAATCAGCCAACAATCTGCCAATACTTTTACCAACATAACGGAATAACCAATAAAGAGTATCCTATCAAGACCTCGATGGCTTGGCGCATTATCATGATGAATATGTGAGATTAATAAAAAAAAAAATATTTTCACCTGACGTCACGTCGGTCTAAGGAAAAAAAATTTTATCCCCATGGACTTGTCACAGTAATAAACTCAAATATTTTTTATGTCCTTATATATACGCTATTTACCGCCACATTACATAACCCAGTTACGCAGCACAACGATATTACTATATTATTTAAAAAAAAATAGTCTGACACGTAATCGGCCATTTTGAATGATTTTAATACTCACGAAAACCATGATGTTCTTGTAGGTGACGATGAGCAACGGATGCAAACCCTCCAGTCTGCAGCCACGGCGCAGATCTTCGATATCTGCAAGAATACACGGGATTTAGTGCCCGTAGGACGTAAACAAGAAATAAAATTGAGGTTGGAACGAGGAAATTTGTCAGTGTTAAATTGAAACTCGATCAGAGAAGATTCGATCGGTAGAATTTCATAATGCCTATGCACGTAATAATTACGCATTCAAGTCCCGCTGGATACTCTGTGTACGAATTAGAATGCTTCGACTGTCCGGCATACTCGGATATCGGTACGTTCTGTACCTGACAGCAAATCGAATCCTCCCTGTCCGACGGAAAGACCGCTTTAAATCGGAGTTACCCGTCACGAGTTAATTAAATTCCCGATAACGTGTTAGCACCTTTTGTACGACCGCTGATTGTTTCATTAAAAGGTTTCGCGTGGTTTTACCTCCGGTAGAACGAATATACGTACGAGATAGAGTATAGTTAGATACGCCTACGAGTCATGCTATAAACCTCACTGTGATACCTAACCTCGGGAAGTACGAAGTGGAATTAAATTTTAGGTTAAAAAAATTATTCGAGTAACGATCAATTAATTTTTCTTTCGCTACCCGCTATGTATGTAGATTCACGGTAATACTTATTATACGTACTTTAATATCCGTGTTGTCGCTCTGACGTGTCTGACAGAAAATTATTCAATGAATTACTAGTTAGGTTTCGTTATTGCATTAACAGCGTAGAACGAGGATACGAACGAATTGTGAACTGGCGAGATCACCCGTTCGTTAAATTATCGGTAATTAAACGTAACTTGTTTATTGGTAAAAAAATATCTACGGATATATATTTATATATGGATTACGTGTAATTCATACCCGACGTATTTGAATTTCCCGCCGTGAGGATTACGGTAACGAGTTTAACCTCAAAATCAACGTGTTAAGGAATTAATTAAACTGTATAAATATATATATATTTATAACACTGACATATACACATATTTACAGCAGTAGTAAAATTTCTCACAGCAAACACGTGTCGCTACGCCTATGGCTCTGACGTATGTATTCTGCGACGCCAATGCGTATTGGCTGGAGTTTAATCCGCCACTGTAAATTCCACGAGCTTCACAATTCGTAGATACAAAAGCAGATGCAGATGTTAACAAAACACGATACAACCTACCGAGTAATATTGGTCAAGCCGTTGGTTTGTATATCCGTTAAAACTTATAATGGCCGAACGTCGAGAGCAAGTGGAAACTTTTAATCCAGTTTCGGAACCCTAAGCGAATGTCGCTGTAACGCCGTTGGGTTTTGATAAAGGCGAAACTGAGGAATTCTTGGTAAATTTACGAGGCTTTTGAATATCTTTCTCTCTAACGATTCTCTTCGTGTAGTACCTTGTTATATGTATATTGTATATGTATATTCGTCGTTAATTTAACGAGGTTGCGACAGTGCTCAAATATCCGTCCATCTTTCTCGGTAAGGATAAGTATTTAACGTAGCCGCCATGGGGAAGGAAGTTTGGCTTTGTGGGAAAATTTGTTATTTTAATTTTGAAGGAAAACCCTGAGAATTCCGTTTTAAGGTATGGAAACTGACTTTACCACCCAAAGGAATATTTTTCTCTTCTGTACAATATTGTATACGTGTATATAGGTACTATGGATTTACATTATGTTTTAGGTAAAAGATATATAAGCATATTAGGTTATATCTGTGTGGATATTGGATTCAAACGCGTCGTAAATATTTTTGACAAATTTCATTGATTGGTCTGCTAGATAAAACTTTTTCTGACCTACTTTGGAAAACTTTTTTAGAGGTCGCCAGTGTTAGTTATGGGATAAATTATTCCGTGAATCTAGAAAGGGACTCTAGCTGAATTTCGGGTCAGCAGCGATGATTGTTTTTCCCATCACGATTTTAGATTCCGCGCGGCTGTCGTGTCGAATGAAGACGTCTTGAATTCGAAATCGGTCGGCGCTGTCGTCGCGCGAACATGAAGGTCTGGATGAAACGTTTTACAAAGGAGACCCGACAGGGTCGAAGCACCCCATATCCATCCAGACTATACCTACGTATATTGTATAGAGGGTTATATCCGCAAGATCCCTACAAGGGGATGACGTTTGAAAAAGGTGTTGGAATCGATATGGCAACCCCTACTGTAATTCTTAAAAAAAAAAATACAGATATACCCATTTACGATTTGTATAAGAGTTTATTAAGCCTCCTACCTACTCGCAACATGTACCCATGTATAACAGAGTAGGGGTAGTAACCCTCGGATCGAAGGGAAGTAAATTTGTGGCTGGGGTTTCGAATCAAATAAATAACATCGTTGATCCTGCTATATTGACGACTATACATTTACTTTCTCAGTTTGGTACCTACATTTCCGTATTCCCATACGTATGGCTTTTCACATTTAGGATAACGTTGGTACTTAATAACGACCCTGTATAGATTTGTTACGTGTCCTACGTTTTCATGAATTCCAGAAATGTCTATTGGTCCAACGTCACGGAATCTAGGGCGGTTAAATTATCCTAAGAAAAAAAAATTTTATCGAGCCTTCATGCGAACGGACTTTTACGGCGTCATTCCCGCATTAAAATTCCCCTTAATACGACCTCTCCAAGACGATGACGTCGCTCGCTTGATGTTCCTGCAATCATTAATCCTCCTCAAAGCGCCGGTTTTGTCGCTCGCGATAATAGCCTTTGTCTCGTATCGAATGGGCACATTCGCATTTTCATGTAACGTTTCGACTCCTGCTGAAGAAACGTTGAATCGTATTTGTACTCGTTCATGCAGACACTGTCGCTCGCTTGTGAACCAGACATCATCCGGAGATACCTATAGGTATTGTCGTTCAAAACTAGTCGAGTGGGTATTAACTCCAAGGAGTCATTGTGCAACTGGAATCGCTTACAAGTCGCTGAGTTCAAACAGCTTAATCGCTCTTGGGTGGTTTCCATGAAAGATAATGGGCGACGGTTAGAACCGATGTCAGCTAAAATGGGATTGCCGGCTAAGCAATCTCAACAAGAGACGAGGGTACCGAGACAGAATGAAGATGACACTGACGTCAATCTGCTTTTTTTTTTATACGCAATGTACCGGGTGGTATATATCGATTGGTAGAAAGTAGAACACGGCGATGCCGTGACTCTATCATACTTCGTTAGAACGACTCCTTTGGATCTTGTCCAATACAGGCCTGGATCAAACGATCAAGAGCTAAGGGCTAACACGCAACGAGATATCGGCTTTCGGATGAGCTCATTTATTGTGTCTTAATTTTCTATATAAAAAAGGTCACTCGTCCAAATCAAAAACGCGTCTCTGGCTCGTCGTCTAGGAAGAACAGCCGTGCAAATACCACGCGGAACAATCTACCCATTTCGGATGTCGCAGGATGCTGCACACGATATCGCGTGATGCATCGTTCACAATGATGACAATCGCGTGATGCGATTGCACAGTATAGATATATCGTTAAGCTCAGGTATCGATCCTCGGTAATTGGCACAGTCTCTCTCCGTCTAGTGTTCTAACCGCTCGACTAATTCGTGATCCTGAGTATCTGGACTATTTGCTAGAGAATCGTGGGAAGTGCAGTCAAACGAGAAAATTCATATTGCCACACGTGACAAAGTTTCCGAATTAGATCGTACGTACGTTTGTAACGGAATTGAAAATTCGGTATGAAAGTTTCGTGGCATGCCGCGAACGTCAATGTTTGAACGTCAATTCTAAATGTTTGAGGTTAGATTGCCCTTAGATTTTACGTTGAAAACACACCTTGCTTTGCATGACAGAGTCCCTTGGCTGCGACGTAGATGATAAACACAAGGGTAACTGCATTCGTGATAAGTATCATCGTCGATCAGGCACTCAGCGTTGCTTTCACTGTCACGCGCACTTAACCAAACAAATTCAAATCATCTTCCGGAAGCGTTCGTGAACTGAACTGACAACCCGATCGCGTAGGAATCTCATACGGATTACAGAATATTCTCTACATGTTAAGCCAAGAGCCGGCAAGCATGTCCGACCTCGTGGATGGCCGATGCGAGACTGAACCTGGGATAGCTTCCTTGGTGGACTGACACCGCGGTGCTAACAACCCCCCAAGTTTCCACCCTCGGGATTTACAAGTTCTCCTGCCAGCGGGAGGCTCGCGCATGCGCATTTCAACAGTCCAGAAATTCTTCCGATGGGAATGCACGGATTTATGCATATTTTCTATTTACTCTTTTAGACATTTTTTTTATAACTGTTTTAAAGGGCCGCGTTTCGGTGCATTTTCTAAATTGAAAATGCTCTTTACCACTCGGTGCACTGTGTTCCTTAAGTACCTGTATTATATACCCGATAGAATACATGGTTTGTACATATGCATCTACATAGCTCATTGTCAAGTTAGGTACTACTGACAGTCTGTACGTCATTCTTAAGGCTGAAAACCTACGGGGCTGAAGCAGTCCTGAGTCCTGAATTATTTTCTCCGAATTGGGAACCAGCTGTTTCACGTAGATGTAATACACTGGGCGAACTCGGATGACATTTGCTTTCCCACAGTGTCTAACCGTGTAATCTATGTGTCCTGGAAACATTCGGGTAGACGCGTTATAAATCAACAGCAGGAGTCGCGATGAAACTTTGAACGGTATGAATTTCGCATAAAGCGACGTTAGAGAATCGTATGGGAATGTACACAGATAGACGTCTGGTAATATGTATCTTTTATATAGGTATGTATCTTTTATATATTAACATATATATACCTTTAAATAAGCCGTCAGTTCACCGTTAGGAGTCTTTCCTATAGCATTTTCAATTGACTGGATTTAATTCATCGGCTGTAATGCCGTGTGTGTTGGAATATATATATTTCAATCTAAAGAAAGATAACGATTTAGCTTAGTGTGTTTTTCTAATTGAAATACGTTTAAACTAAGTTTCACAGCGTAACGACAAGCCTCGTTGTACATACAGCGTATAACCAACAAACCAGAAGCGCATGGAATCAAACAGGAAATGTAGAAGGGAATACCAAGGGAATACAAGGTAGAGATTAGGAGGGGGATGATTTTCAGTGAAGGGAGGGTAATACCATTACGCAAGGCTCACTCTACAAAGAGCAGCACGTATCGATGCGTCACTTCGTAAATGCCTTCGTATATCCTTGGGTGCTTTTAAAGGATCAATTTACAATCTTGTGAAAATTGGGAGATGAAAGTTAGGTTAGGCCGGACTGATTTATTCATAAATTTTCGTGGCGAACGCAGTGCCGAATGAGGTGTCGTCCGTTAAGAATCCACTTTGCCAAGCTTGCGACTGTCGCTGGTAAATGTTTTCACGGACTCTTCCGGTCGCATTTTCATTTTTTTTAACCCTCGTAAACGCGACTCTGGCTGGTCGGAGGCGGTGGCCATCTTGTCACTAGAGCGAAACGGAATGGCCTCATTTTGCAAGAGTAAGCCACTTTTTTGATGAGTTTACATGAATACCTGAACAAGCAAATCCCAAATGCATATTAATAATAAATTAAATGCTTACGATTATTAATATAAACATTGACTAACTTCAATCCATTAGTTTGGTATTGGATCCCATTACCTCGTTTCATTACAGCCTTGTATAGCTTTTTCAATGACTCTGTGGTAATATTACGGTTTTTATGGTGCTACCCGAATAGAACGGCCCTGCTGTTTCGTATTTCACAAAATCCTCCAAGCTCCGATTACCTTTTCAGGATAAAGTGTCGTACACACTTTCTTTACTTCACTCTCCTCTTTCACCTTAAATCTTAACTCCTTTTCGACCTTATTCCAATCCGCGTTAAAGGTTTTCAGGATTCGGATGTAACGCTACGCCCAACCACTGAAACAGTATGGCGAGCGAGAGGAATGGATTTGACTTTTTTGTTCGTTTACTCCCAAGAGAGAATTCGTTGACGATGAGAGATAAACGTTATTTCCTTGGGTGTAATTTTTTTTTTTTTGAGAAGAGGAATATTCTTTCATTTCCTTTAATACTTCTCGACTGTACAGGTTTGCACTAATTTTTCTTGTATTCTTATTTTCTCGCTCTCTCTCTCGCCTCTCATTTGACATGTTATCCTCTACTTTACGATCCTTCCGAATCGTCCGCATTAATCTTCCACGATGTACTACCCTTTACAGAGTTTTCAACTCGCAAAGTAGCTACTCCTGAGAAACTGTTACCCCCCTTTCCCTCTTCCACCGAGCTTTACGTAAAACTTTTCTTCTTCATCCTTTGCCAGAAACTTTCCATTTCTACTATTGGTCTTTTAACCGTGTTCCAGTGGAATCCTTGCGCGCTCCGTTCTCGAATCGACCTAACCTGGTCGGTATAGGATCTCAACGGATTTTAACCTTAAAAATAAGTCCCTAGATGACAGTTATGGATATTCGAACCTTTTGTCACTAAACAACAATTTATTCTTTTTACCTAAATACATACCATAATATACAGGGCTATACGCAATCCATATATCTCCCTAGAAATTTATGAGAAATTCACGAGATTGCAGGAAATCGGTGCACGAAGACAAAGGGGTGGTGTGTCGTTTTACAAAAGTGAAATAACCCAGTAACGACATCTGCTTGCGCTGGCAACGATTACGACAATGAAAACTCCTACACACAGATTGCACATACTGGCACTAAAATGGCTGTACAAATTTTACGGCTCAGAAGCGTATCGAACATTTCATAGTGATATTATCAATCGATCTCTATTTCGGAAGAGGCACAACGTACAGTCCCAACATCAATTTACGGATTTTTCACGAGGACCAAAACGAAGGTCGGTAACCCATAACGTATGTTATTCGCATTAGACTGTATAATTTCATACATTTGTCTGAAAGTCGCCCATCACGGGTATCCGTAGAACTATTCATACAGGCTCTTTCATAATACTACTTAAATTTTCAGATAACCTGTAACCCACGAATATAATCCATCCTCCACAATCTTTCTGATTCATCCATAATATTCGTATCTGTTTTTGAAATTTCCCCTGAAATGATAAAACGGGTTATGACGCAATCATAGAAACTTCCAGTAGCGTCCATTCCATTAACCGCTATTCAATCTCCTTAAAATCACCAATGGAATACGGATAACCAAGGTATCCTTATGGCTTTTAGAAATTGCAATAGTCCTACCACTGTCGGTGGTCCTTCCACAAAGGATTCGTCTCACCAGGAATCCAAAATCCTGAGGAAATTTCATTTCGGAATATTCAATCAAAACGTCGTCCACGAGTACTTGGATAAACATGTCCTTTGAGTCATTCGAATCCTGTTTTGTAGCTTTGTGCTACATGAGTCTTTCGCTTTGGATGGCTGATAGATTCATGGGGATTGGCTGATCGAATTCCTTCCACGAATACGAGTCTCGTAACTCCAGGACGTTGCACGAATCTGCGACAAAAGGAAATTGTCACGTTGTATTTCTCTTCTTCTCTTTAGCGTTTTTTTTTTCCAAAAAGAAACAAAGTGCTGAGATATTCTCTCTTTATGTATATAGTCCTGAATAACTGCAGAAATTTGTATCTACACGAAATTCAGTACTACTAGAATACCCGAAGATGGTTATATCATGGGAATTAATAGAAATCAAATGGAAAGAGCCAAAGAGTGGAGGAGTGGAATAGTCCTGAATAACCGTGGATGAATAATGAATCCTTTAACGGTACGTCAGGTTTTCAATTCTACTCTGGAACTTACTCATGGCTTAAGATATAGTTTTCAGAAGGTGAAGATGACGTCGTTAACTATACATAACTATTAACAATGCTCGGAGATAATACCGGGTAGCAACGTGGGATAATAACAATATCCAACTTTTTCTTCAGATCCGTGACAAATGGTTTGCGAGTATCGCTCTAGAAAAAGCTGTTCTTCTGGCAAGAACTCTCGAAGCTCCGTTCGTGAAGAGGTTCGTTAAAGAAAAAGAAAATCTTGGATTCCAGCAGATTGAAAGATCAAAGATCTTTTTTCGTCTCTAAACCATAAACCAAAAATAATTGCAGCATTACTATTGTTCTAAAATTCAAAAATTAACTGGGTAAGATATTTAGTAAAATTCATTTACCTAAATCCACGACTTTAATAGCAAATTACATTATTTTTGTTTAGCTCTAATTCACACAAGGACATCTGTGAAATTTTCTTCGGTCCATGGACTCTTCTCATCTCGTAGCCTTAAAGGCATGTCTCCTAACCCTTAGTAAGAGCGGAGGACGATTGTCGTCGCGACGCCATTATCGTCGTTCCCAAAGCGAGTTTAATATTCGCAGTGAAACGGGTCGTCGGCGTAGGGTGGGTGAGAGTTTCCTGCGGGAAACGAGAGTCGACCTGGAGGTACGGGAAGTTCGCCGCTAGGGACATTCTGCGGTTGGTTAACTTACTAGTTACTATCCGATGCAGAACGCCTAACCCTACCGGTCTATTGGAACTACAGTAGTTTCCTTTCTTTGCTCGTGCTGTGCCATTTATAAATGCCAGTATGTTCTGCGCCTTATGATTTATCTTGCTGCACTTGGGTAACCCCGTCATGATTACCTAAATTTCAGGATCATATGTAACCCATGATATAATTTGGGCTAGTAGTTGATCTTCGTGTTTGAAAACTCAAAAACGTAACGTTCAACATTAAGCGAGGTATAAAATCTAAGCGATGATGCATTTTTGATAATGCTATATTCTGTCTTAGGGAAGTACTTGAGTAATTGAAACAGTCAAATATCAGTGTGGTGTACCTGGTCATGAATAATCTGATCGGCGAGTCACTTGGTATCGAGGTACGTATTGTGGTGAAGTATTTGAATTATAAGATTAATTATGAAATGCAGCTATTGTTTCTAGGAGAGAAGCGAGGAACTTCCGGTATGCTAAAAACTATTAATATATAAAAATATTTTTTTTCCGGAACGGCCTATCAGAGTTATATTTGCGTGATTAATCAGGCCTTTCTAAGGACACTACGAACCTGTTTGAAGTTTGATGTTGCTGGACCTGACGTCTAACTTTAACAGGGTTTAACCTTGGGAAGCCTTGAATTATCACATCCCTTAATGGAACATCCTAATTATCCCATGGTGTATAATAAACCCTTTAGGATCTCCCAGCTAGCAATTTTGACAATGTCACAAATAAGTCAACCAAATGGGTTACATACATCCGCCAAAAAGGTATCTTAAAGAAATCCAAGATAGAAGGACAGCATATGTTAGCTTACAGATAACTTTTCCGTAAAATTGTCATAATTGCTATCCCTGTTAGCTTATTCCAAGTCCTTTAACGATGAAACTCTATAAAAGTATAGAGTGTACTTTAACGCGGGAAATTTGAAATCGTCATCTCAAAATATATTTGTTATATACACGAAGCGTGAATCGCCCTTAACCTATGAGTAATTCCTCTTTGGCTCATTCTCTGCCAGTCAACGTTTACTTTTCAATTTTCCTTCCTACGTACGTTACGAAGACTTGAATTATTTTGGCGTGAGCACAGCCAAAGTTCTTGTACCACGCCGACGAGTTTCCAACTGACAATAAATCCCGGCTCCAAGTCACTCTCTGTTTATCGAGCAGCCGTCTCAGACTTTGACGAGAACCGTCTTCTGCTCGTAGTGCATAGTAAACGTCTGGATCGCTATTAGCCCTCCGGCACTTTTGTTTAATTATGCACTCACCTGACGAGTACAATCTAAAGTCACGTGAAATTATAGTGAGAAAGGAATTCCAAGTGTCAATCCAACCTTACCAGCAAAGCACGAGCAAGCCGGAGTTTTTAACCTCAAAATCGTCGACTTGACAATCTCGCCGACTGTAAGCTGCTGAATGTCTTATCTTTCCGTAAGCTCCTCTTTCATCTTCGCTATACAATTTAGCCCATTGTGTCGTGCCGTATCTGCGAGTCATCGTTTCTTATTGTTAGTAATAGCTGCCGGACGATCAATCGCACGTAAAACTGTAAAGGAATTGCTCTTGACGTTGAAGAAGTCGAAAGAGTCGTCTATAGTCTCTTCTAGAAGATGTCATATTTATTCTTGCTCTGTAAAAAGTCTGTGACAATTATTATATAAAATCAATAACAATTTAAAATCCTAATACAAAGTTAATTATACTTTCAACGACATCTGTATTTTTCACTATT
The DNA here is from genome assembly GCA_030142635.1 of Trachelus troglodyta. NCBI lineage: Eukaryota > Metazoa > Arthropoda > Insecta > Hymenoptera > Cephidae > Trachelus > Trachelus troglodyta. The sequence goes on from JARQTJ010000315.1 coordinate 189,949, forward strand.
AATGACACCTTTCACAATTAAGTAGACATTTTTGCGAATGCTTGCGTATAGGTACATTCCTCAATGTGTGCGGGGAATCGTGAGTGGATATAAAACTCGACCACATCGCCTCGTAGCGGTTTGTGAACGGAATTGAATCGCACTCAATAAAAACACAATAAAGACGCCCTACAATGCAGTCTCTACTACTTGACGTGGTCGTTTGTTCGCCATTTTCCATCGTTGCCGATGCAGTTTGCACTTTCGGTGCGTTCTTATGCAATAGTGAATATTTTCCCTTTGACCTCTTCTACGTAGAAGTAGGCAATATCGATTGGGAGTTATCGTTGTTAAAGAAGATTTACAAACGCATCACTGCTCGAATATAAAATTCTGTGTTTCCTCGAAAATACTTTACAACAGAAAATTATTCACCGAGCAATAGTATAAGTACTCAATATTTTATTTATCATAGCGAATCTATCGACTGTATTGGGTACGTTTCGAAATTTACTGCCAACACTATCCTTATTCGTCTATACGTATCTGAGAAATATCTAATTACTTTTACAGTACTGTCAGTTAATTTCGAAACAGCCATGTTTTTCAAAATACATTTTCTGTATACATTACCTTTAATGGGACATCGGGTAAATTTCGATCTTAGCTTCTAAATCGACCAGGTTGTCGTTACTTAAGAGCGAATCAACGTATAAGATATTAATTGGTAAGGAAAACTAAGCAAATATGAAAATCAAATTTTGGGACTGACTATATTTGTACGTCATTGTAATAGGTAACAATTTCTTATTATATATTACAAGAGCTGGACTCGTTTGGTAAACGCGCCGAAATACATTTGCAAGCAGAAAATTCTAGTAATAAAAAATGTAACAAGTCTGAATGGATTTCACGTGTGTTGAATATTATTTTTGTTTTCTTCTTTCATGAAATATTTTTCTGAATTTTTTTTTCATCAAATCATTTCAGCACGATATTGCTGCGTGTTACCAAAGCAACGAGGACCCTCAACGCTATGGATATGACATTCAATGAAAAATACTCGTGGCGTATTACACTGCACTTGGATATCCATTAATTTATTGCTGCAAAACAGCAGGGAAACGCTTTCGCATCGTCATGGATGACGTGTATTATATAAAACATGAATAACATATGAAATGGAAACGAGTTCAATTAACGCGTTGGCGAAGCTGTCATCGTGAACTGTCAGTCCATTTGAAAGTAAAATTATTAATCGAGTATGCTTTTTGCCTGATACTATTTTATTTTACAGAGTATCCAGAAGGAACGATTATCGGAGGATATCTGGCGTGTTCCGAAGGAAGCAAGGCAATAAGTTTGAACCAGGACGCAATTAATTTTATCGTAAAATCAGAGAAATAAAGCAAGAGTATTTCCTTTGAACGTAGCATCACGAGGAGTTAATAAAGTAAAAAATGAGAGCAGTAAGAGAACAGAAAAGAAATGAGTAAAATTAAATAAGATTGACGAAAGTTATAAATCCCGTGTACCAAGGTAAAAAACGTATGGGTTATCGCTTTTGGTATCTGGATAGTGACTTTCTGTGTAACCCCAATGATATAGATAACATAGCCACGATAATTCAGAAGGTACTTGTTATTAATATTATTTTGAAGAAGGGTAGGTAAAGATTAAGAAGGGTAGCTAGAACTACAGTACCTAGCTACGATATAGTCAGAGGGCGTCAAGTAATTTAGTAACGTGTGCGATATTTCAGTAACCCAGGTTCACCATCAGTCAGTTCTGAAGGATAGACAATCCAAGGGTACTTGGATGCTTTGGACACTCGCACGAAATATGCTTAGGCGTTAAGGGTAAGAACGGGGTCACTAGGGGTAGTAACGTGGTAGATGTAGTCACTGTCTACCCAATAGCACTTGGATATAGTAAACCTTTATACTCCTAAAATAACCCTTGTTTATTACCAGAAACCTGGCCAAGGATTCTCAGAGAGTTGGATGACTTCAGTTTACCCATGCTGTGTGTGTACAGTGACAGCCTACTACTGACAACTCTCTTAGTACTAATTGCTAAGTACAGTTACTGGAACAGCAAGTAAAGGCTTGGCCGACTTGTTCCGCCATTTGCAGAACGTGTTTCCAGGTACTTCCGCCTATGCTCATGAAGTGAAGGTAGAAGCTCAGTGACCTGATTTCTTTTCGGATCTCGTGCCTCAACGTTGAACCGTATGACCTGGGGATGTAAAAATTGGACAAAGTGAATCCTGAAGTAGGGAATTCAATACGGTGCGGTTTAGAGAACGAACGTCTTGGGCAGAATATGGAGTTGCTGTATTTTTCTCAGGATGATGATACAATGTCGTGTCCTTGCATCCTTCTTCGCTCTCTGGGTAGTGCGAGAATAGAACTGCGTTACCAGGAGCTATAGCAACAGCAGGAAGGAATGAGTTTCCCACGGTCATTAAGGAAGATGAACAAAGCCCCAATGAGAGGCTGCAAGCACGAAGACTCTTGTGTCGAAGAATTGTGGTTCTTCGTTCATTGGTCCAGGGAAGTGCATCCGTGTAGTAGCTGTCATTAAGGTGGGGAATGGATGCTGCAAAGATTAAGGAACACTAAGAAAAATTACTGCTAGACTTTCTCGAAGTATTTTCTGCTTTTCTTTTTATTTGCTCTTCTTCTTTTATTCAGGAACTGCAATCAAGGCGGTACGTCCTCGGGGTGATGCCCTCGTTGAATTTCTGGAGTGGAAAAGAGTTTTAGCTAAACGAAGTTTTGCACTGGCGAATGAAGATGAGAAGAGATTAGAGGATGATTCGATAACACATCTCTGGGCCGAAAGGGTGACTTTTGAAAATCGCAGAACCGTGCTCCTGGCCTGGAGCCATTAGACTTAATCACAGACTGCGTGAATTCTAGTAAAGGAGTGCATTCCAGAATTCTTTAATAGATTTTGCTGCTACTGAAAATTCAGTGTTTTAGATTGGAGCTTTCAGATTTAACGAAGCGAAGTAGAGTGAACGGTGCCATTCTGAATGACGTTTCTAGTAATTTTAAAACACGCTAGCAAAGAGAAATTCTAGTCATCCGTTTTCAATCCTCTATCCAGAAATCAGTAATAGGAACATTTATAGACTTATCAATAGTTAAACTAAGAATTGGAAGTGATAACAAATATTTTTTTCATGACACACAGAGATTCGTGATAGTTTCGACTCGTTATCACTTTGACATTTAACAGTTTATAATTTCGTGTCAAATTCTAAAGTCTGTCCAGTAAAATGACTTCCAAAAAAAAAGATAAAGACAATTTGGCTAAAAAATATGAACGAAAATCCCGCGTTATTTTATCTCGACGCTAAATCATTGTTACAAACGTTCAAAAGATTTATGTGTTTATTTATTAAACACGAAAACGACAGAGAATCTGTACCATGTACAACCTTTGGAGCATTGTCGGGCGTTTGTCGAGGGTAGTGTAGACAAGGGATGAAATGCTGATGCGTGCGTCGTTAAATGAGGAAAAATACAGGGCGTCGTGACGCCCCACGGAATCGCAAATGCGACGAGCGTTTTAAAGTTTAAACAGTAGTTGCCGGCAGGACTCTAGGCTCTGCGACATACGTAAGCTCTGTAATCTCGCGTAAAATAGGTTAGAACAATTAAATGTTAAATCTGAGAACGGTGGGGATGTTGCTGCTAGAGGTTGTGACTGCAAGAGTTTGGGACGGTCGGGACGACATACGAGGTGAAGGTGAATCAGGATAGAGAAAGTTGGAAAGGGATGGAGAATCTTGTACATGCACGTAATTAAACAGAAGCGAACATATCCCAACCGTGCCTGAGTCTCTCGCTGCAATTTCTATCCTACTGGGACATTCCGTACAACATTATCAACCTAGTCTGTATTCATTGCCAAGTGGAAACTTTATACGTGGGAAAATTGAGGTTATATTAAACGAGGGTCATAGAGGTGATAGGATCGTTCAATATGGAAGTTCAAGAAGATACCTGAATTCAATACCAAAGCAAGATACAGTGTCGTAGAATAATTTTAATTGAAAAGCTTAATCATAGTGAGAAAAAAATTGACGAAAGATCAGCCCTGCAGGAAAATTCGTCCTACGGCTATATTTTCCTGCTAACCTATTTATAATGCTCGTATCGTTTCTGCCTGCGCCTTAAATCTAGAAGGGAGGTTCACCCTTCGAAAGCTTAAAAGCTTCTTTGTCCGTTGATGCGCGAGTGGGCGTAAAGCTTGATGGGAATATAAGTGGCGGGACGTAGACGACGTATCTCCATAATACGCCTATGGGAAAGCCCAATTGGTCGGATTACGTAAGAAGTAAGTCCTAAGTTAAGTAAGTCCCTAGTCGACAGACCGTCTAAATCTTCTGTGTAAGCTTGACTTTGGTACATACGTAGTTACCTATACAGCTACTTTACCTATCACAGGTTAGGTATCTGGGAATATCCATAGATAACGAGATACTCGTATCAAGAGTTGGAACCTTGACGAAGAAGCTTTTTCCAGGAGTATAGCAAAGTGCACGCCAAGCCATGCAAATATCAGGAGTTCGACTAGGAATCCGTTTAACGGGAACTTGAGGTAGCTACTTCTAGGCGAGGTCGAGGAAGAGCTAAAAGGATGTAAAAGGGCGGAGGAACGCTTTGAGGCTACTGGGAACTTTTGCATAGTGGCAAACAAGCAACAAATGCGCGGGCCACGATGTTGCTCGACGCTACCGGGCCCCAGGGGCGTATTATTTATTAACTGTAATATCGGATATTGCATTAAAACTTTTCTCGAGCATGCACTAGCACCCGTCCTTGTATCTGGAGCCTGGGCTTTTCTATGTACATTATTGCTTCATAGTGCCAAAAGTTATTTCACGGGAAATGCTACCTACTTTTTACCTTTTTAAAAAATTTAATTTCATACTTGCACCCATTGTTCAAAATTGCCGACCCTTTAATCAAGAGGATTCAATTGGTTTAGCAATTTAATTCATAGACAGAGATATAAATTCGACAAAGTATTTCGCATAGTTATTACCCTTTTTTTATGGTAATTTTTCAATTTCAAAATCTTATATGTTTATGTATGTTTATTCAAAAACCCTTGGGTTATTATTCATGCATGACGAACAACCCTCGTTTCAACTGATGGTCAACACTTTGCGTTTCCAAGGGAAAGTTTTATCTCGTAACCGGGTAAATCCGTGCGGTTCACCCTCGAACTCCTAGGATAATACGAAATTCGGAAAGAGGACCCTCGTGAAACGGGATTACACCCAGATATAAGATAAGGGTTATCTCAATCGGCCTCACCTTCTAGCAGTTATTGCGTGCGTAGTTTCTTTCGGCATTCGTGACGTCTTCAATGAGAGACGCGCCTCTGCTTCGACGATTTTACGACCCCATCCTGACAGCACTAAAGACTTGCTCGTCGCCATTGTACAAACTTATACTCTTTGCTGATTTCGTTTAGGACTTATTCAATATCGAATTTCAAACTTGCTGCCAGAGCCAAGATCATATTTTAGATCGAGTCGTTATTATCTATCGAGTCTTTTGAATGGAGAATAAATCCTGCTAAACTATTTAAAAAAAAATGGAACGTTCTTTATGCTGTATATATATACATAGTTATATTTTCTACGATTAAAGGATAATTCAGACCCAGCGAGTAGGCATCTACTTACTTTTGAAGTGGCGATGGAAAAGGACTCATTAAAAATCTAGTGACAAACCGTGAGAGAAAATTTACTTAAATCCCCAGTGAATTTTCTAGATACTCAGCAAACTTTAGTACGTACACTGACGCTATTTGTAAATCCAATTAGTGAACCGCTAAATAAAATAAGTGCCTGGGTAACATACATGTATTCTGAAGTTTAGGTCACCAAGACTGGGTTACCCAAGTACAGCAAGGTAAATCATAAGGCGCAGGACATACTGGCATTTATAAATGGCACACCACTAGCAAAGAAAGGAAACTACTGTAGTTCCAATAGACCGGTAGGGTTAGGCGTTCTGCATCGGATAGTAACTAGTAAGTTAACCAACCGCAGAATGTCCCTAGCGGCGAACTTCCCGTACCTCCAGGTCGACTCTCGTTTCCCGCAGGAAACTCTCACCCACCCTACGCCGACGACCCGTTTCACTGCGAATATTAAACTCGCTTTGGGAACGACGATAATGGCGTCGCGACGACAATCGTCCTCCGCTCTTACTAAGGGTTAGGAGAAAATGCGCGACTTGACTTTCAGGTTACGAGGTGAGAAGACTCCATGGACCAATGGAAATTTACACTCATCCTTGTAAGAAAAGGAGGACATTAACAAAGAGTAAGTACTATTCATTCCCTTAGACCATTAGAAGTAACTATTTCCTGTTCCGGAGTCACTTAACCTCGAAGACTGTTACCTGACACAGTTGTAACTAGAAAACAGTTCAATAAAAAATTCTTATTATTCGATGAAATACTTTCTACGTTTAACGCAAAAGCTCAGTGCATCCTTTAAGCTGTTTCCGATACGTCCACCGAGGTTTCTAGGATTCGACACGGATTCCCTAGGGAGTTTACGGACTCGTCCACGATTTCTAGGACGTGGCGTGCTTTGGCAACGACGGTTTCTACGATCCGGTAAAACTTTCATACGAACGTTTCCCAAATTGAAACGATCCCAGGAGGTCCAGAGTGTGAAAGTGCAGACACCTCTTCTACAGGGAGTGGATACGCAGTGTATGTATCATGCGTATAACGTATACTCATTAAATTAGAAGTCTCGACGAAGACAAATTGTGATTTTGGCAATTCTCGAAATGAGCCAACTACACTAATTTCGCTTGACGAATCCATCCTAACTAGATTAATAGCATTTGGCTTCCCTATGGCCACAATGTTTAGACAAATTAGCTCTCGAGCATAACTCTGCCTTTTGCTCCGAAACCATAACCTCTGACCCGTAGCTCTATTATTCATGCTGGCCAATCGGGTAATGGTATGCCAACCGCACCGCTCTACAGTTCTCGTAGAAACTTTACGGGAAAATTTTACGAGCTGTCGTCAGCTTTCACTTATTTTTTCATAATTCATACCGACTAATTATTCTTTATTCATCGTAATCGACGTTCCGTGATAATATATTGCTATTGTATCTGCTTTGGATTTTATGTAATTAATACACACCGGTATCATTTAATTGTTATAATAATTATCATTTAACCTTACTTTTTTAGCTTGAATAAATGCCGGATTAATTAAAAATATAAACGTTATATCAGACTCGTGCATATTTATTAATTCTCTACAAATTACTTGGCTGTCATTTAAATTCGCGAAGTTGCTTTTCTCTTTTGTTATAACAAAAGTCAGTCTCGGGAATTCGTTGAACTTACTTCTTACCGACTTCAAAGAGAAGTTATACGAATTATTATTCATTTTGAAAAAAGATAAAGGAGTATTTGAATTTATTTAGAATTCTTTTTCTATCGCTACATCATGTTTCAATCCGGTATAGCGTAGGTGCACTGTACAGTATGTCCCTTGCAGAATATACCAAGATCCTCGCAGCATTCTTTGTTTGTACATTTTTGGGTGGTTAGTAAATTTAACGTTTCACATAATTTCAATAAATTTCCACAAATTACTAATTTGTCGCACAGCGCGAATTCTACAACCGTTATCGCTTAATCGTTCGCCATAATTGTATTTCACGTAATTATTAACTGGTGATATTTGTATAATAGTATAATGCTTCCGTAAGCATCGTCCGCCATGTTTTTATCGGATTCGAGCGAGAGGTAAAATACATAAAATACATATAATTTCATAATTATAGACGTACAACAAACATATGTCAAACCTCAACGTGACTCCGATCGAAACAGGCATTTACGTAATTATCAACATTTAACAATATTGAAAATTTCGTCCAATACCAAACCACATTTATTTACGACAGACTACAAATTTGTAGAAATCAAACCAACGGGTATTAATTTCTACTATAGTATCACGTACGTTAACCAGTTGTGATTCATGTGTGACTTTCAATAACTAATAATTTCAACATTCCACCAGGTTTCGCTGTGAGGTCGATAATGGGTTATCAGGAATTCCAACGTGCAAGAGGCGACCCAGTTTCCATGTGGGATAACGAAATTATCAAATTATTCAAGAGCAGAGCAAGAACAGAGGAAGATACTGAACGGAATACTAGCAGTAAAAGTAACGACTAGATAAGAGGGAATCACGAGAATTGGTACTTTTCTTGATAAACCAAAAGAAGAACTAACCGTGGAGTTTCAACATCTTGAGGTACTATATACACAATAGCAGAAAAGGAGTGTAGTGGCGAATAAAGAAAAGCAAGAAATTAAAGGTCGATATGCTGGTGATGGTAGCAAAGACACGCGATACGACTTTATTTTTCGTTTTCCTGGATGACATAAATGTACAAGAGGCGAAAAAATAGAGCAAAATCTTTGGCAAGAAAATCGTAATACTGACTACAGTTAATATAACAAACTCCTTTATCTTCATCTTAAAATTATACAGTGATAGTTTCATAGTTTTCATTTTATATAAATTTTGGATCCAAAAGTATTGAGTTTTTTAATGGAAGTAATTAAAGATTACTTTATAAAGGGTTTATAAGTTGTTTTGAACTTGATCAAAATGAAGATTGGTAATCTTTAAGAATATCATCATTTTTTCCTCTCATATAACAGTATATGTGACCTTGGAAACTGAAGAATTAAGCGGATTCGGATATGCTTTTCCATAACTGCCATTTTTCTTGATCCGGATCGATCCCGGTTGTAAGATCTTCATTGATTTCTAGGTAATTGATTTTTTCGTTTGTTACTGGTAGCCATTTCTTCGTTACCACGTCGTCGAGACTTGACGTTGGATCACTGAAAAGAATATGTAATTACTATTTAACCTTTTGTGCGACCAATAAGGTAACTTCTTTTTGTTTCTTGTTTTTAGATGTTTACCCGGTTTTGGCAAAGTTCGTCCAGAGCTTGGTGAAACGCTCCATCATTACACGACCCTTAGAATCTGGTTCCAACTTGGAATTAGATTCACGGTTGTACAATAGATAACCGAGTTCATCTCCATGACATGTACCTATGAAGGTCAATTTCAAAATTATTTTTCTGATTAACCAATATGTAACTGTAGTCAGTTCTGCTTACCTTCTACGCCTTTTCTCATAGTGGGTGTTAGAAACCTGTTTTCACCTGGTCCGGAAAATATGTAGAAAAAGAATGGAAATCTTTTTTGGGACTGAGTTTCTACAATTTGTCTAATTCCAAAGACAAGGTAAAAGTCACCTACTAGCTGTATGAAATTGTCGCGTTGCTCAGGTGTTATCGGTTCCTCACCAAAATAATATTTTCTGACACGTTTCACGGCTTCATCAGTTTTTGTAATATTTTGATTGATAATGAGTTTATCAAAAAAGCCATCAAAGTTTTTGTCGATTATACTGTATATCTCATCCGTAGCTACTGAAAATGCGACGCGAAAAGCAGAATTCAAATAAAATTACAATCCTTTAATCTTAATAAAAATAAGAATAATTACCTGCAAGGAACATAATCCCTTCGTGACTATTGTGACCGAATATACTTGGAACCTCAATTCCTTTCTTGGCCATTTCATCTGCTGGTTGAGGTACAAGGGGATTTTCACTTTTGTTATCCATTGTTGGTACAAATTGAAGGTTAAAACTCGGATTTTTCTGTAATGTTATTATAATATTAATCATCTATTCATATCCAATATTCTGATGAAAAAAAATCATTTTAATAATCGTACTAGATCATTACTAAGGTCTGTCACTGCTTGAGTCAAAGTTTTAGCATCGACTGTCCGTAGAAACTGTGCAGCTTCTTTACCATCTGTAGTTTCAAGTCCTAATAATGCAGCTAATCGTAGTCCTGATTCCTTATTGTCCCTGTTATAGGCCCAACTGTTGAGAATGGAACCACTCTGGCCAATTGCCTTGTGAAACAGTCCTAAAGAACGATAAGCTTATCTACATCATTTTTGTTGATTATTGATTGACTTCATATAGAAGTAGCTAGTATAGAATTCGGCTGTTAATTATATGAAATATTTTATATGAAATTACCTTTGGCCAATGGCGAGAGTGTCAAATAATGGACAGAAGCAGAACCAGCACTGTTTCCAAAGATCGTCACGTTCTGCGGATCGCCGCCAAATTCTTCTATGTTTTCCTGGACCCATTTCAATGCTGCTACTTGATCCTTCAAACCTTGATTTCCTGCGGCCTCCACATCATCCACGTTTAGGAAGCCTAAAGTTTTATGAAAATTCACATTCAGTTGGAATTAGAATTAGTTTCTTCATTAAATTAGAAACACGGAAGTCCTAAGGTATTTAAAAAATAAAAAAAAACGGCAGTATATCAGTTTTCAAAATGCTCTAGCTTCTGACATCATCACACTTTGTATAAACGCTACCTTGAAATTAACTATCAAACCTTAATACTCGTTGAGCGATAACAGATTATCATTATCACAGTTACGTAATGACCTTATCATTTTCAAGAACGCCGAAAGCAGACTAGTTTCTTTAACCGATTTATTCGACACTCCCTGTAAGGTTAGGTTAATGGTTTGTGTAATATTCTTACATCATTAAGTAAATAATTTAAATATACACAGCATTAATGATTTTTAAAACCATTAAAAGCAAACTGTGTCTCTCGTACGATACATCTTCGTCATACCGACATAACCGACACTCGAAAATTGACTTTGCACAGAATGATATTGCGTAACGCAATACTTACCAAGTACATGAAGTCTGTAATAAATGGAGACAAAAACTATGTCATGTTTCAGTAAATAGTCCGGACTGCACAAGTCACTACTTCCAGAGCCCATCAAAAAACTACCTCCATGTATCCATACCATAACAGCCCTTTTGCCAGACAATGAATTAGTAGAAACATTCAAATAGAGACAATCTTCACTCCCAATAACTTCAGGAGTCGGTCTCATCATATCGAATTGTATTGCTACAGAATTTTCTTCCCGAGCATCCCTGATGCCTGACCATGCTTTTGGAGGTTGGGGTTCCTGTCAAATCATTCAATAATTAATACGTCCTGATTATCTCCATTAAACCTTAGCGCTGTTATTTTTGGTCGACAAAAAATTACCTTGAACCTTAGTTGGCCCACTGGTGGCTCAGCGTAGGGAATACCATTGAAGGCCAAGTACTGTCCCCCTTCTACATTTTGTACAACGGTACCTTTCAAGGCTCCGTATCTTGTTCTCACAATCGGTGCTCTCATGGTCGCTCCAGTAGAGGTACTGGCCTGATCACAAGCGACACACATAGTGAAATGTTCTAATTTACGCTATCTCATTTGGTCTATTCACTCATTAGGCTTACCAAAATTTATAAGCATGACTTGCCTTTACCTCAATAAAGTCTTTTATCTCAATAGTATACACAAAAATGGCGTAACTCACTCTTTGTAACTGAACAACAGAAAAAATGTCTTTTTTCGCATAAAGCTAATATTTTCACACTGATGAAAAAGAGTTAAGCTATATTCTTGTATGGAAAAGCAGTCTAAGTGGACAGAGTTAATGAAGTATTATTTCGTATCGCTCTTTTGCGTTGGGAAGTACATTCTTGTGCTGCAATTATTTGAAGCAATAGAAGGATTAGAGAAGAAATGAATCCTGGAATGCTACCATTGTCGATCTTTATTCATGTGAGAACATTGAAACTTGTGTTCAACATTCATTACGTTCAATGAATCCTTCAGAGTCCATATTTTTCTGCTGCCACATAGAAATTACACTGTCATACATGTCACTGCATAAGTGATATTGAAATTAAAGGGCTAAGCAGATTCGGATATGCTTTTCCATAACTGCCATTTATCCTGGTCCAGATTGACTCCGGTTATAAGATCTTCATTGATTTCTAGGTAATTGACTTCTTGCTTAGTTACTGGTAGCCATTTCTTA
>JARQTJ010000316.1:0-10051 GCA_030142635.1 Trachelus troglodyta
GACGAAGACGAAGACGAAGACGAAGACGAAGACGAAGACGAAGACGAAGACGAAGACGAAGACGAAGACGAAGACGACGACGACGACGACGACGACGACGACGACGACTTAATAAAGATATTTTTCTAAATTGTGAGTTTTATTTATTACCCTGCATATTTTATTCTACGATTTTGTAAGACTGTACTATTTCGATAAATCCGATGAGAAATTGATTTCGTAAAGATAAGTTAGTTACAATTTGACGCTGTCGCTCAATCATAAAGCTATATATATGCTCGGACAAGGTTACTACTAGCACCACCTGGCGAAAGTTACTCGATAAGGGAGTCAGCCAGCAAGTCGATTGTCAGCCGCATGACAATGATGCAAAGTAGAATCTTACTCTTTGCTTCTTGATTCTTTTCCATCGTTCACAAACCCTCTATGAGGAAGCTCTTTGATTAATTTTGGCTTCCTCTTAGAGGAAGCTTTGCAAGAGTTCGCGAATTATGTACAACTGAATTTTGATACTTACAGGAATAAAAAATAAGAAATATATAATCTAAAAAATATAAGCCACGTTATACGCGGCAATGAAACGCCGTAACAAACATCGTTTCATCATATTTTCATTGTGTACAAAGTTTTGGCTCATTTCCATAAATTTTGCAGAAGCTGATGCAATAACGATAATTTTTTGAAAATTTGAAAACAGACGTAAAATCTGAACCGCCTTCGCAATATTGTCAAAATTCCATAACAAGTAACTTTGAACGTATCTTCAGTTTTGAAGAACTATTTAGCTAATTCGTCGAACCTTTACGAAAGTCTTTTTTCAATAAATTCAAAATTACATAAAATCTGAATGACTGCATATGTTTCATTAAAAATCGCAACATCTAAAGAGGGATAACTACTTTCCTGGCGTGCCAAATTTCAGTCCGATCGCTCTAACGGTTACTGAGTAAGAGGTGATTGAATTTTCGAAGCCCAACACGCGCGCGCGCGCGCGGACATTTTCGCTAAACCACTTTTCTTAACGTATCAGAGCATTTGAAGCATTCTGACATGAAAATTTTGAAAAAAAAATTTTTATGAAAACAGCTTCCTCTATGAGGAAGCACAACAACGCAAAGAAGATAGAGAAAATAACAGATATTGAGACGTTTCGTGATTTTGGAGAGTTAGCAATTACGAGACTTTTTATAGGGTTTCTGCACTGGGCAGGCGTCTTTTAAAGGATTCTGACACTTGAGTTTTAAAATGAAAGAATTGTGTTATATTTTCCTATCGATCACACTCTAAAATGTCCTTTAAGTTCTACTCCACTCTCACAGTCCTACATGCGCACTCTTACAATTGTTTCTCGTTATATTATCGTACCATAGGCGACAAGAAGAGTGTTATTTACTTATTCTATTTTCTTCACGCTTGGAATGTCAGGCGGTAGCTGGGACCCTAATACAGCAGATTGCACAATGCGTCCGATGATCGCGGGCCAGCTGATAGTGAGCATGATAATGATTCAGTACCCACAGATGATCACAATGAATCCCGTCTGCTGAATCTCTTATCTTTAGGATAGGTTGGTCTCAGACAGCTACTAATCACAATGATATTGGAAGCTGAGTCTTTTCGAGAAGATTGGTTTTGTGGTGGATCTGCACTCCTGACAGGTCTATTACGATAACTTCACTGCAGGAGGATGCAGGGTTAATTGGGATGCCCGTCCTGACACTAGGGGGTATCACAATGATTCCTTAGGCCTGGTTAAAGCTATAAGAGGCTGAGACACCTACTAATCACAATGATGTTGGGAGCTGAGCTTTTTTAAGAAGTATGGTCGGATGGTTATTGGTCAATCTCTGACAACTCTAGCACAATGCTTTTGATGCAGAAGATCTACATGGATGGCAGGTTTTCTATTACAGGGTAGAGACACAATGTTTTCCAAGACCAGGAACTGCTAAGGATGTCAAGGGAGACGTGTCTCGAGAGGTCTCCTATTGAGGAAGCCGCTGCTTATATTCTCGATAGGAATACATTAAATCTAGTGGGGATAACGATTTTTATCCTCCCGAGGTGTTAACGTCGCTTTTTGGATTTAATATTTTTGATTTATAGTCTTATTCGATTATTTGATTTGACTTATTGGATTAGCGATTTCTTCAAGTACCCACTTACTGGTATTTCTATTATATTCGGCGCGTGCCGGTTTATAGCGTCTGAACACTTGTTTGTTTTGATTTCAGTGAGTTGACTGTATTTCTGATTCTCCGAATGCTAAAGGTAATAAGCTAATATTATTTCCTCATGATTGTCGCTGTGACTAGTTTCAACGGAATTACATAATATTACCGATTTAAAAGTCCTATATTCCCTTTCCTTTATCGACGTCGCTTTGAGAGGTTGATAGGAGTTTTGAGGAATTCTAGGATGTTAGGGTTTCTCTCAGATACTATTATGCACATACACAATGCGCTATGCACTCTTGTGTGGGGCTCTTGACGTATCCATCATCGAGAATGGATAATTAGTGAGGGAAAAGGATAGAGGATGGGGGGTATAAGGACGGAACGTTACAATATATAAATATTTCATTAATATTAACAATAATAAAATTGATGAATCACTCTTGTTGCGAAAAGATTCGGCAAAATACTAGAAATTTGACTTACGTTGAGCATTCGGATTAGCTTAAAATTCAATATAGGTATTGTAACGTTCCGTTCTTATACCCCTCCATCCTCTATCCTTTTTCCTCCCCAATCACCTTTCTCGATGATGGATACATCAAGAGCCCCACATAAGAGTGCATAGCGCACTGTGGATGTGCATAACAGTATCTGAGAGGAATCCTAACATCCTAGAATTCCTCAAAACTCCTATCCACCTCTCAAAGCGACGTCGATAAAGGAAAGGGAACACAGGACTTTTAAATATCTAATATTGCGCAATTCCCCTGAAACTAGTTACAGCGACAGTTATGCGGAAATAATATTAGCTTATTACCTTTAACACGTTCACGCCGGGGCGGAACACGGAACAGTGGAAACGTGACCTGCCGGTGGGTCACGCCGGCGTGAACGTGTTAAAATTCCAAGAATCAGAAATCCAGTCAACGGACTGGAAACAAAACAAACAGGTGCCCGAGCGCTATCAGCGGGCACGCGTCAAACACAATAGAAATATCAGTAAGCCGATATTTTAAGAAACCGCTAATCCAATTAGACAACTCAAATAATCAAATCGAATAAAAAATCAAAATATCAAATCAAAAAAGCGACGTTAAAACCTCGGGAGGATAAAAATCGTTATCCCCACTAGATTTAACGTATTCCTACGAGGATATAAGCAGTGGCTTCTTCGATAGGATTCATTCGAGACACGTCGATCACTCGTGTACACCACCAGACGACAAAAAGCTAGTGAAGACTTGAAGAAGTATAATTATCAAAAAGTTCATAAAAATCCTATCCCCGATTCCAGAGCAAACCAGTAAACAGTATTGTACTGCGAACTGTGGGAGCTCATCCTGGGCAGTTCCTGGTTTTGGTAAGCATTGTGTCTCCACCCGGTATCAGGAAACCTGCCATCCATGTAGATATTCTGCATCAAAAGCATCGTGCTGGAGCTGTCAGAAATTGACCAACAATCATCCGACCACACTCCTTAAAAAAGCTCAGCTCCCAATATCATTGTGATTAGTAGCTGTCTGAGCACCTTATAACTCCAACCAGACCTAAGGAATCATTGTGATACTCCATAGTGTCAGGAAGGGCATCCCAATCACCCCTGCATTCTCCTGCAGCGAAGTTATCGTAATAGAACTGTCAGGAGTGCAGATCCACCACGAAGCCCACCATCTCGAAAAGACTCAACTCCCAATGTCATTATGTTTAATAGCTGTCTGAGTCCAAGCGATCCTTAAGATACGGGATTCATCAAACGGGGTTCATGGTGATCACCTGTGGGTACTGCATCATTATCATCCTCACTACCAGCCGGCCCGCAATCATCGGACGCATTGTGCAATCTGCTGTATTGTGGTTCCAGCTATCTCCTCCCACTCCGAGAGAGAGAAGAAAATAGAATTGGCAAATAAACACACTTCTTGTCGCCTTCGGTACAACAGTCAAACAGGAAACAATTATAAGAGTGTGCTTGTATGAGTGTGAGAGTGAAGTAGAAGTTAAAGAAAATTTTAGTGCGTAACTTATAGGACAATATAGTACGAATGTTTTATTTTAAACACAAGTGTCTCAATTCCTTCCAAGAGCGCCTGCCTAGAGCACAAACCCTATAAAAAGTCTGGTGATTCACAAGTCTCAAAAATCACGGAACGTCTCAGTATATTTAGTTTACTATGTTATGTTCCCGAGCATCCATTGACCAAGAGGGTCCGTTTTGTTGATATTTCCTAGTCAAGAGGTGATGTTGGTTTGGCCTGCTTTGAATCGGTGGCAGACTCCCACTCTTTTACGGTGTATTGTGGTTCAGCAAACTGGGACACCCTCGATCTCTCGGAAAAGGTAGGTCCTGTTGAGTTCAGTTAAAAGTTGAGTGTTCGCGTGGATGGATGGAGGGTAGCTAGCTGCAAGCACTGATGAATAATAAAGATAGACCGGTTTCTGATCAAGAGTCTAACAGGGCACTTGAGATCAAACTTTTTATCAATTCAATCCTTCAACCGCACTCCAAGATATCGATAGTCACCCAATATTTCAATCCCAACACTCATATGATTCAAAGAAAAAAACAATTTTCTTAATAAACTTTTTGTCTTTACTAACTCGGGGTTTACCACCATCTGCGACGTTGCCACAATCATAACTATGAATCGTGGATGGTGACAGTTGTGTGCATCCCTGTAGATGAAACGAATATTTCAATGTGAATGAGAAAAGCGAACTGTACGCTTTTAAAAATATATCCATTTTGAACTTATTTAAACGAATAATAAAAGCAAAATAGAATGTCGTGCGACGAATACTTTAAAAGTTGGGTCTTTTTGTCTTCATAAAAAAATAACTTACTTTTTAGATGTATTCTTAAAATACAAAATAAATAATTTGTGTGAAAACTTACAAAATGTTATGGAAAAAGGGCATTTTTTTAAAATATGCGATATTTAATTTTTTCAATTTTCATTTATATACATTTATCGAGCGTAGAAAAACAAAGATTTTTGTCATTTGAATTTTATCGCTCTTTATTTTAGCTTTCAAGATATAAGCGAAAAATGAAAAAAGCCCAGAAAAAAAGATGATTTCATCCTCTAAGTGTGAACGTCTGCGGCTAGTATTTTGCGATAGTTTATACTTTGAAATGCAGTACAAAATATAAAAGAAATCGACCTATGTTGGGGGACGTAAGTAAGATGACCTTCCTGGTCAGTAACACTTATTAATTATAGTTATCAGCAATGTGAAGAATTCTATATCGTTTTATGCCAGTAAGGTGACCTTCCCTGTGAGTTGATAAAAATTCATTACTTATTTCAAAATGTCTAATTATTAATTTTTAATTATAAATTAATAAAAATACCGTTTAATTTTATTAGGATGAGAAAGTACTTTACGAACAGATATATGAATGGAATTGGAAACCTATTAACACTACCGAAGGAAATAATATACTGCATGGTGGATACAAAACTACTTTTGAGCAACTGACACCTTCATGTGATACAATTTATCATAATTGTATGGTTGGGTAAATATTATTCTTATAATTTTGGCTAACTATTATTATAACATTTCATTTCATTTGAAATTCCGTTACGATAACTTAGACATTATTTCAATTAATTGTATAATTATGCTTACAAGAATATATATATAAATAACGCGTTACGTTGTAACCGTTGAACCTTGGATTCTACTTGTCTCCGGCTCTTCCTGGGCGGTAATCAACTCCTCGAAAATGATTTCTCGCCGCAACCTTTCCGGGGTCTCGGTTCTCCCGGTTATTTTACCCGTCCGGTCCTATTTTACCCTTTACCCTTCCTACCTACTACACCCAGGGCGATTACTTTGCAAGGTTGTTACCGCCACGAAATCTTCTTTT
Source organism: Trachelus troglodyta (assembly GCA_030142635.1). Classification (NCBI taxonomy): domain Eukaryota; kingdom Metazoa; phylum Arthropoda; class Insecta; order Hymenoptera; family Cephidae; genus Trachelus; species Trachelus troglodyta. The sequence continues at coordinate 6,052 of JARQTJ010000316.1, forward strand.
AACCGTGCGGGATCTTTGTGGGGTTTTCTTTTCTTGCTATTTGTTCTACGGTCGCCAGCCGATGTTTCGAAGACTCTATCGGCAGGTCTTATGTTAGTGTATTGTCAGGGAATAATACCCCTGTAGTACCTCTTTCCTTTTACTTCGTGATGTTCTGTTCCTCGGTTTACCGGAAATCTTCCCAGATCGGATGCACTAAATTTGTGGCCAGCTGCAATATTTCTTCCAAATTCGATATCTAATTTGTCAAAGCCAACGTCGTCAAACGTTATTAATACTATTTCTACCGCGAATTTGTGTATACCTTGTAACGCCTGTTCCCGGATTTCCTTAGAGATATAAAAGATGATCACATCCGGAAACGAAGGAGTATCTTCGCTCAATCGGTCCAATATCTTCGAATCCTTACGCGACACACAAACCTGGGACGTATGCCGGTGGGCGCCAGGCATCCAGTGATATCACGAAGAAACGATAATGCAATGCACCAAAATAGCGCCAAGAAACGAAAATCCGACGATACTAGGACCGATGCGTAGCGGAAGTCGGACTAGCTCAGCCTCGATAGGTATAGGAGAGGAGCGGGGTACTTGGGAAGTAAGAACCGTAAGCCAGATTTACGTAACCAAAAACTTAATACTTTATTATACGCCAATCAAATTATAACAAACAATTAAAACCCGACAATGATACGAAAGGTTACCAGAGGTAGTCACGGTATTACTTGATAATTACAGATATCGACCAGGGCCCAAAAGGTAGCTTATAGCCCTACCAGGTAACGAGCGTAGGTATTAGTAAGTAAACCTAACTACAGACAGTCGAAATAGCACGTACGCACCGAGATAGAATTTTACAGGGACATACTCAGAGCCTGTGAGAAGGTGGGATGTAACATACGCACGAATTACGGCCAATCTGCCGACTACAATATTACATTTTTCCAATCCTCTTTCACATTTCAGGCAACACAGATAATCAAAATTATAAAGGTAATTCGATAAGGGCAATACTTAAAACAGAAAACTTAAATCGGTCGTCAAAAGGTAAAATCGCGGTATGGTCAAATAATAAAAGGAACACGGGAAATCATAATCACAAATATTCGATACGAGACCGCGTGGTGAACACTCGGATTTACTCCTATTACTGACGGAGCTCAGGCTATCCCCAATAGCGGGTAATTGTGTGCCGACTGACCCCTATTCTCGCGAAGTTCGGGAGTCCTGAGGACTCAGGTAGCCGCGGCAGAATTTGTGTTATCTCAGATAACCGTTCTTGTTACAATCCATACGAGAAAATCTTACAAACGCGATCCGATCAACCAAAGAAAGGATATGTTATTCTCACGGAAATTTCTGATCGAATATATTCATTCAAATTAACGAAAACGCAAAACAAAATAAAATTAACGGACGATAAAAAAGCAGGCTCTTCGCCGTGGCTACAATCCGGGAAACCACCACTAGTACAAACGCACTTCACTCGCGAACTAGCATATGTAACTCATTACTCCGGCAACGAAGCTCTTCAATGGACGCTTACTAAGGCCCTTATGCCGGAGTTAGCCGATACTTCGCTATTAGGTAGCGTATTATAATAGTACTCACGTAGGCAGCGTGAAGAGTTTCGCACCCGGTTACAAGAAAGGACTGCTTACCAGATAATGGTGATAAGTTGATTTCGCACAAAGGTACTTTCGGGCGGTTTGTTCAAGAGCAGTGTGAAAAACGTCTACTTTAAAAGAAGGTCTACGACGAAAGAGGACAATTCCGATTCTTTTCGCGACACCTGGGATACTATCCTGCCACCCGTCCCCTTAATTACCGATTATAATTGGTCAATTAATTATCGCGGTTACTTCCACCAATCCTAGATGTGCCTTGATAATATATCGCCAGGATCTAGGATCATTAACCCTATCAGGTAGCTTTAAACGTTCGAGCAGTTGCGTGCGCATCCTTCGCGCAACCCTCTGGGTAATAGTAGTTCGCTAACGCTCCGACGTAGGGCGGTACTGACGTCTTCCGTGCTGCCATGCCGCGTTCCGCATGTTGTTGGTGTAATGTTCTGGAGGCGTATTCGTCACTTTTGACGTTTACTGGTGTGCTCCAAAATGGTGCTGTACTTCGAGTCTTCGTGACGGACAGGAGGTTGCAGATGCAGGTAATCAGGCTGATTGGCGGCCACAGTTAACGTATGCGGTTCTCCCGAAGGTAACTGAGACTTTTCCTCAGCTCCGTGTTTTGTATCCTGATGTTCCTCCGAGTGACAGCTTTCCGTGCCTTACAGTTAGCTAACCGGGGCCTCGCTCCACGAATTTGAAGAAGGCCTTATCGTTTCCACAGGGTACAATGATCCCCTAGGACAGGAGACGAGGTGGCCCTTCACCCGGGTATTTTGATGGTTCCTTCTGAGCGCAGTGGATTCACGTGTGGTTACTTCGGACTCGCATTCCGATGTCAGGTAGCAGGAACAAATCGGTGGAGGAAGCAGATGTTTCGTGGCGTGCGAACAGGTACGGCGATAAACCCTTTACAGAGGCTCCTGAGGTTGGTGGCAGCTGCGATATTGGTGGTATGCGTTTAGCCATTTGAGTTCGTCGGGCTCCAGTAGTGGCGATCGGGTCGAGCGGTCGGTATTGCAGTCCCGCCGAGGTTGGTAATGTCGTCCCACGTCTGTATCCAGCTTCCCAGTTCTCGGTGTTGGTGAGTATCGTCTCGTTCATAGGTATGTTACGTTCATGTTTTCTAGATGGCTCCCCGACCTTCGTTAGTGGAGGCTTAGGTGATAGCGGGCTGTAAATCCAGCCAGCACTCCAACTTCCTACGACAATACCCTTGTAACGTACATTTCAGAAATTGCAACGTCACAACCTATTTCGACCAAAAGATGTCTTTTGACACCATTGCGTTTGAATGCAAATAATTTCCCGAACTCTCGGGATTTCAAATTATCAGTTAAATATAGATAATTTGAGCAATATGTTTATTGATACATTGATGCGTATTTATTAGAGATTATCTAATCAGTTTGCTAATTCTATCTTAATTCATCAATTTACAAAATATAAATATACATAAATATAATCAAATATTGTAATATTATTAACTTAACAAGCTTTCAGTCTCATGAGTAAGAATTTAATCTTTATAACAAAAAAAACAGTAATCGTAAAAACAGCATTGTAATAAAATTCTTTCCTTATTCAATACCACAGTTTTTACAAATTAATGGTTGTTCTACTAAGCACTTTGCACATGTATACTTTTCACACTGCAAGCAGGTTTCCGTTGCTCTATTAACTGAACAATACTTTATTTGAAACTGTTTTGCCTACTGGGAAAGGATGTGGGATTATTTGAGATTGATGAACGTTCTAGACGTTTTTTTCGGCTAAATCCAGAATAAAACTACATGCGTAGGCCATCTGCCGCATTTACATTTCACAATACAGTTTTTCACCATTTAGTCAGTCATATCGACCCCAAATTGTTTACTGTTATAAAATTTAATAGTTTCTGGAATACGTTTGTTGTTTTTTTTCCACTGTAACAGATTTATGTCTTGAATTTAGCAGAAGTTCTTTTTTATTCGGTTTGTTTTTATAGATCGTTAGAATGCAGTTATTCGGTATATAAAACTGCTTTGTAAAGCTTTCCATTTTATCCTTTTGTATTTTTGCAGCTTTTGCCAGTTCTCTTTTATGTGAGCAGATAATTCCAACTAAAGAAGTTTTTTTACAAAAGTTTTGTTGTCAGGATAGAACTTGTGAAAAAATTATCGGTGGTAACGGTTCTATTACTGGTAGTAAATGGTTCACACCAGCTTCGAAACGACAGACTCACAATGAAATGAAATTTATATCGGTCTCATCAAGAGACTCGGTCGAGTCTCGCTCCAAGTACAGGCAACCTGCCGTTCAGGGCACGGCCCGCCGAGACTCTTTACTCGAAGCATCTCTTGTACCTGTGTTTCGACTCAAATATCTTATGAACGG